>BMAC01000392.1:0-14813 GCA_014905375.1 Phtheirospermum japonicum | reverse complement strand
TTGCTTCTCCACCAATCAACTCAACGTAAGTTTGTATGCTTTCATTTTCGGTTCAATATTATTGCAACTATATAGGGTTAAATTATTATTATTAGTCATGTGAAAATCACAAATTGCCAAAAAAAATAAAAAACAGAATAGCATATTTTGTATATAAATAAATAAATCTTATTTTAGCCTCTTAAATTATTAAAGATCGATTTTGCTTATAATGGAATTATAAAAACCAAAAAATCCTAAAAAATAGAAACAAAACTCTAGAAATTACGACCGGGGCGGGGAGGGGTGCGCCTCGGCGACCCGAAAATAAACCCGAGGGAAATGTTCCCTCGGATTTCCGAGGGATTGTCCGGTAATGGTTCCGAGGGAAAAAATCCCTCGGAATTCCCTCGGTTTTGTAATTCCGAGGGATTTATTTCCCTCGGAACCGATTTCCGAGGAGGGTTTTTTCGAGGGAATTTTTCCCTCGGAATTTCCCTCGGTTTAACCAAAACCGAGGGATTTTTGCTTATTTCCGAGGGAAGAATCCCTCGAAAATTTTGATTTTTTTTGTAGTGGATGACTCATGTCGATCTCAAAGGAGTGATATTCAGAATTTCCAATGTTTGTGTAATCATGATTTTAACACGCGAACTTGTATAAATTGGTTTTTTTAAATTATCAACTACGAATTTAAGAAGCAAGAACTAATTATTTTAAATTAATTAAATTATCCTAATTAATTAACCTAAGCTTGAAACTAAATTATCTAAGAATTATTGATCTAAGATTTTCAAAAAGTAATTTAATTAAATTCTAAATTAACTCACTAGTATGGATCAAACTACTACGAATAAGATTAAGCATATGATTTCACAAGAACAAGGTCAATTCCAATTTCTCAAGAACAAGGTCAATTCCAATTTCTCAAGCAAATTCATATCATGAACCAAACTAACAATTATTTATCCAAACATAAGTAATAATTAAACTAAGCATGAACAAACTCATCACCAAGCACGAACAAAAGTAAAACGCAGCAACTAAATTAATATTAAAAATAAAATCTAAGGTTCAAAACCTCAGAGACTCAATTTTGAAACGATTCTAAATATCTAAATGATTAAAAAACTCAAAACGAAACAATTAAATCCTAAGAACATGAATTATCTAAGATTAAAGCGAAAATAACTAAAGTTTAGAAGACTTATTAATAACTAAAGGTTGCTGAAAGTTTTATGCGAATCCGGGTAAAGATCAGTTGGTCTTTGTCTAAAAATCGGATCTTGTACGGAAAACACTATCTTGTCGCTCGGGATCTTGAATCTTCATCATAGATCCTGGAAATTCGTCCTAGGGTGTTGAAAATAGGTTTCTCAACCCTAGGATTATTTTTGTAAGGTTCCTAAGTTGTAAGTGTGTGCCCAAAGTCGTATTTTGGGGTCCTATTTATAGTCTTCACATTTCTTGGGCCGCAAGTCTGCTAAGTCGATTCTGGGCTCAGTAACGTTAGCGATAGCGGTAAGGAGCTACCGTTAGCAGTTATCGTTAAAGTCTCTATTGAATTCTAATAGTGATCGTAACGGTGCGGTTTTTAATCATTAAGTGTATCGTTAATCTCTCAGTCCACCTCTAGCGATTACGTAACGGTGCAGGTAACGGTAGGTGTAACAGCAAGGCTACCGCTAGATCTAACTGTTAGTTTCAAAATCTTGCTATTTCTTCACCGGAATGGTCGATTCTTGTCTCTTAATCATCAATCTTCATCGTGTACATGCTGAGCTCCTCCGGTTACTTAGCTATAAGTGAAAAACAAAGATAATTCACCTATTTGCATCAATTAAGATCAAAATGCGGTAAAATAAGCTGGAAGTACAAATATATGAAAATAAGCTTAATCTATCCAACTTATACCAAAAATAATAATAATAATAAACTAAAATGCTACTAAAAACCAAGACAAATTACAACACTAAAGCAATAACATCAATACAAATACAACACAACATAAAAGAGAAAGATTACTACCAATTTGGCATTCAACACAAAAGCTTCAAGTTTGCTACAACCTTCAAAGGATAAATCAAGTCTTCAACACACCAAATAACCACAAATGAAGGAAATGTCACATTTTCCAATACTTGCTAAAAATAACTAACTAAAACTAATTAAACTAAACTAGTATTATAATCTAGGGTTTCAAGCTTAATAAGCAATGGAATAGTAAAAATGGCTTGGAGGAGATTGAACAAGTCCAAAAACTACCAAGGAAGGATAAGGTTGGTGGAGAGAGAGTTGGGATATATATATATATATATATATATATATATATATATATATATATATATATATATATATATATATATATATATATATATATATATATATATATATATATAAAATCATCAAAATGGGTCAAAAACTACAACATTTCCTGCATCGCAGTCGATCAACTGATTACCAGTCGATCGACAGGCAGTGAATAGACGAACTACCAGTCAATAGACTGGCAGTCGATCGATGGAAACCCTGTCAGTCGACTGCTTCATCCTCAACGGTAAACGTTCTTCCGAGCAATCGATTCGTGCTTGGTCAGTCGATTGGCTGACTTGCAGTCGATCGACTGGCATGGCTGCTCCCGGCTTGGTTTTCTCATTTTCCACTCCAGCCGTCCACCGGTTGTCGTTCCTTGTTTGCACTACGTTTCCTCGCTTGTCCGTTCTGTAGTGAGTCGAATGGAATGCCCCTAACGTGCGCGGGTTCCGCTTGGTCATTCTACGACCAAAAATATAGAAACGAGTGAAAAACTACGAAAACATAATAAAATCCGCGCAAATGCTACAAAAATCTAAATCTAACAAAATAGGCCAATTCGACTTCTAATACCCGTAAATGCAAGCAAAACATCCAATCACGACACAAAAAGGTAACAAAAACACGTACAAAAATGTGAAAATCAGGAGTAACTCCACGTTGAGAGAAAGTTCTTCAAAGCAGAGCAAGATGGTGATCGTTATAGATTAGAGTTCTATACATGATTATAGATATTTATTATTATTTGCATTTTATTTCAGGGTTTTACTTTTATTTAAGATTTTAGATTTGCTTTAGGTTTTCTATCTTTTGTCTTCAAATGAAAAGGGATGATAATAATTTGGAATAAATATTTATGTTTGATTTTGGTTTTAAAATTTGTCTACGTGCCCATTTTACTTGGTGAGGGTTTGAGTTTTACGACGAATATTAGGAAATTATTCTCGTAAATTAATCAAAGAACCATTTGAGGTTATAGAACAATAACCCCTAGACGAGGAAACTAAAATGGGAATAGGGATAATGAGGATTACCAAAACCCTCATGGTCAAACGTTCGATAATGCTATGGGGTCAGTTTTTGCCTACTTTCTCCAACTTCTACAAAACAATGGAGGAAGAAATAGTTATGGAAATGGGAACAACAACGCAAGAGCGATGGATCATTTTCTCCACTATAGGCTGCCCACTTTAATGGAAGTGATGGCCTTGAGGCAGTTGAAAGGTGGTTTCGATCGCTCGAGAGAATTATTTGAATGATAGGGTGTGATGACGTGCAGAAGATCATGTGTGCCACCTTTCAACTGACTGAAGAAGCGGATCACCAGTGGGAAGGCTATTGCCAAACCCATATGGAGGAAGAAAGAGATGCCCTCACTTGGAATGAGTTCAAAGCAATGGTCATGAATAAATTCATCCCTCGCTCTTATCGTGACAAAAAGAAGACCGAATTCCTAAACCTCAAACAAGTGAACTTGATGGTCATTGAAAATGATTGAAAGTTCAGCCAGTTGAGCCGGTTTGCACCAAACCTCGTGGATACTGATTTGAAGAAATCATTGAAGTTTAGGAGAGGCTTAAGGGCTCAATTTGCTAGTATCTTATCAGCACATGGTGATCTTTTGTATGCCGAAATGGTCAAGAGGGCTCAAGATTTAGAGACGAGTCCTGGAGGGGAAGAGGTGAAACCTAAACCCACGACCATAATGAAAAAGAGTAAATGGGATGGAGGAAGTCCCAGCCAAGGAAAACAACCAAGAACCAATGAGGTGAACGTTCAACAAGTGATAAACAAAAACCCAGTGCCAAGTGTGTGGCATAAATCATCATAGAGCATGTTTGCAAGGACAAGGAAAATGTTACCGTTGCCACCACAGTGTCTATGAGGCACCATTTATCCCTGTGTACGGTCAAAGGTGTCAAGGAAGTGGAATGCCAAATCCAGGACCAGCTACCAGAGGGAATAATCGGATGTATGCCATGGCGCGAAGCGAGGATGAGGAAAATACAGGAGTGATAACAAGTATGCTAACTGCCACCAGAATTCTTGCTTTTGTGCTTTTCGATATGGGTGCTTCGTACTCTTTTATATTAGAGAAATTTTATAATCTAACTGAATTTAAGAGCATTAAAGTAGAAAAGTTAGTTTACCCTCCAAAAATGTGATGGTTTCAAATTTGATGGATAAGAGAGTACAAATTGATGTGGGAGGAAGAAATCTTAAAGTCGACTTGTATGTGGTCAAAATGAAAGATTTTGATGTGATATTAGGGATGAACTTTCTCACAAAATATCAAGCGAACATCTGTCAAGAAAGAGAAATAACTTTCAAACTCCCTGAAGGTGAAGATATCAGTTTCTATGGAGCCAAAACTAAGATAGTGCCACAATTTATTTTGGCATTGAAAGCTATAAAGTTATTGAACAAATAAAGATGTCAAGTATTCCAGGTGAATTTGGTTAGAAATCCAACGGTAGAGGTGTCGCCGCTCAAAGTGCTTATAGTTCGGGATTTTTAGGATGTTTTTCCTGAAGAGTTACCAGGATTACTACCAAACCGTCAAGTCGAGTTCACTATTGATTTGACACAAGGGGTATCACCCATCTCAAAGGCACCATATAAGATGGCACCAAGAGAACTACAAGAACTAAAAGCACAAATCCAAGAGCTATTAGATTTAGGTTTTGTCACCCTTGGGAGCACCGATCCTCTTTGTTAAAATTAAAGTTGGGTAAATGAGGATGTGTATCGATTATAGAGAACTTAATTAACTCACTATAAAGAACAAGTACCCATTACCCCATATCGAAGACTTATTCGATCAACTGAAAGGAGCAAGTATCTTTTCTAAGATTGACTTAAGTTCGGGGTATCGTCAATTAATCAAAGAGAATGACATTCCAAAGATGACTTTCAGAATGCGATATAGACACTAAGAATGTTTTTTGATGCCTTTTGGGCTCCGAAAGTGTTCCTTGATTTAATAAATCAGGTTTATCACCCATACTTGGATAAGTTTATCATAGTATCACTACAAGAAATTTGATGTTCGATGACGATACGTTTCGTCACTAAAAGTCTATTTTTTCGTCACTGAAGAGAAATATTGACGAAAATTGAGCGTCACAGCGGTTGTCATAGTATTGCTGTCACCATTGGTGAAAGTGACAATTTTTTCAAGCGCGTCACTAAATGTTTGGTTTTGATGACGCTGATGTAGATTTTCATCATAGATGATACTATTTGGTGACGCAAAATTCATCACGTAAGTGATTGAAAAATTGTCATCAAAAGATCGGTTTTGTCACCATATGTTAACATTTTCAATGACGAACACTTAATTTGTCATCAAAACATTTGACTTTCCGTGACAAACATAACTACAGTGACAATTTTTATTAAGTTATTATGACGCTCATATTGTCATAATATGTATTAAACATTTGCCAAATATAATGTAATTCGTCACGATAGATTTGTTTTATAGTGACGCAATATTGACCGTCACTGAACATCTATAATTACAATGACAAACCATTGTGTCACCATTTACTATGAAAGGTGATGAAATTATTTGTCATGAAAAAATTAGCAATATATGATGAATATTATAATCATCATAAAAGATATATGTTCGATGATGATTTAAGGGTACATATTGTGATAAAATCCATTGTCGTTAAATGAGTTTATATGGTGACAAGCCAATCATCATAAATGATTCAGTTTAAGTGACAAGTTCAAAGTATTATGTGATGAAACAAGTTGTCATAATTTATTAAAGTGACAAATTTGAAATACTTATGTGACGCTTAAAGTTGTAATAATTGAGTGAACACGATTCGATTGTTTACTTTCTTGACGACATAAATTTCTTGAATATGTGCATCAATTTGTCATTATTCTTGTAATGAAAAATATTATAAATATAAAAATGAAAGTAAAGAAGCATTTATCATTACAAAATGATAAGAATATTCCAAAATATTTCTTCGACCATTCAAAAACTAGCCAAAATATCAACAATTGGTTAAAAAAAAACTAGCCAAAATATTACTTTGAAATATCCAGAACACATACCAAATCAGACAACTAGAATTAATGTACTTAAAAATTCAAAACAAGGAACTGGAAACTTAAACTAAACCAAAAGAGTTAAACTCCAAAGTAGGATGCAAATTCCTTGACTAACCACTTCCAATCACCATTCAGCTTCAACTTTGTTTCCTTAAACGATTTGACCTTCATTTCAATCTCGAAAACACAGTCGTATGCAATTGTCTCTGCAGCAGAAGCACACATAAAAATACATAGTTAGCAAATACAAATATCCAGATTGAAAAAAATTACCATCTTTGGACATGCAAGCTGAATCATGTCGTAGCCATAAAAATAACGATCAATTTAACAGTAGAACTAAAATGTTGTATTGGTGGATACCGTGTTGATAATTTTATGGTTCAATGCTGGTAAATATGTTAACCCAACGAAGATGATTTTCTTTTTTTCTTTGATAAATATTCTCTACTTCTAGGAAGAAGGTATATGAAGGACCACGAAACTACAGACTTTAAATATTAGGAATTAAATTATCCGAGGCTTGTAAAATCAACAAGTACATCATGATTAACCAATTCATTCTTCATGCAATAAAATCGGACAACTTATATAGAAAATTAAGATCATAATTTTTCTTTACAGAATAAAATTTATTCATATTTTTTCTCCCCAATCAAGCACATATGACAGTGACTCGACATCTGCCACTAGAAATAAATTTTGAGACAATCCAAAAGCATGACGATTAGAGTTAATTTATTATTATAAATTGTGGTTGTACAAATATAATCCAACCGAAATATGATATTATCAGGTATGCCAATATTTAATTTGCATTCAAGTCATCATACCTCGAGACGAATTTCATCTGGCGTAGTTGAATAATTAGTAAGCAACTGTACTTTCCCAACTTGATCGTCATCCYGTTCACGGTATATAAAACACAAAAGAACCTTCTCCCCCTGCAATATAAGGATCGCTGGTATAAAACACAAAAGGCAAGCTTATAAAATTTGAGTTAGGATAGAGACGTCAATACCGATTAATTAGCAAGATCAGCCACCTGAAGTACAGATTAGGCGATGATTACGTCCCAAGAGCTCCGACACGTAACCCATGTCTCCATTGGCCAGCGCACGCCGAACACGAGTCGATGATACTTGGCCTTGTTCGTTTGAATTCTTAGATTCTATGTCATCCTTAGATTCTTGTCTTGTCTGTTTTTCTTGTCCATGACGGAATTTACTATAGAAGCTTTCATACCATATTCTTTGCACAATCTCACTAGATTAGACGAGTCACCGGATGCTCTATATCCAAACCGATAATTCTCACCTGTGCCCGCATTAACCCAAATCAGACTTTAAATTACAAAAAAAAAATATTTAAAAAATTAAACTTTATAAAAGCAAAAGAATAATTATACCTGCCACAACCCTACTAATTTTAAGCTCCTCTGATAACTTCTCAACAAATTGCTGTGGAGTCAGATATCGAACTTTTGAAAACTCGACGTGAAATTCTTTGGGTGTAATGTTACCGCAAAGTGGGGCCCAAGATGACAGAACCCGTTTCCAGTCATATTTGGCGACTATATAGGAGCCCTGCTCAGTAATGTACATGTATAAGCTACTTTATTTCCCACTCTTCACATGTTTAATATTGATTAAAGGACATTTTGCAGTATACTCTCAAGATTAAATACTCACGTTTTTGACAGATGTAAAACATGAAAAATATAAATGAAATAAGAAAATATATCAAAGGAAGACTTGAAACAACAAAACAAAGGCTATATTCTGAATTTAAAAAAATGACACAAAAAGAAATCATGAACATGTAATAAATATAAATGATATGATAATTACAACCCTAAAAACATAAAAGGCATTCCAAATAACATTTCACCAACATGACTGGACGTTAAAACAATGATCGATGGTCGGAAGAAATTAGTGCAGACACCTTTAGTTTTTCCCACTTGTATGAATTTACTCATGTAGCAAATATTGCAAAATATAATTAAAAAAAGAAAAAAAGGTTCCATACCTAGGTTCCCAGCCAAGTATCTCTGCCATTCCGATGAAGGACAATAGAATGTGAAGAAGCTATTCCTTCCGATGGAGGGTCCCTATCATTTTCAGCTTTGGCACAATACCAAAATTGCAACTTATCATAGAGTGACCAAATCAATTCATAGTGTAACATCCATACATCCAATGCATATATTTTTTTTATTTAATTACAATCATGCATTAAAAATAATCTTAGTCCCAAACTCGTCACTATAAATTATTTTATACTTTTAGTTCTAATTGATTTAAGAAACTCTATATAATAAAAGTTTCTAGTGCGATTGTTAAATATATTATATCTCAATTTTAAAGACTATTATATTAAAYTTYTATTCTATATAAATTATCTAAAATTAATTTAAAATCTTATTATAATCAAATTAATAGATTTTAGTTTTAAAATAATTTTGATTTCTAAAAATATTATAATTTTTATAATTTATTTATATTATAATTATTTTTAATAATTTAAAATACTATTGGGTCGTTCACGAAATTATTGGATTTAAAACTTAAGCCGTCTAGTGGATCGTTTTATTTCTCGGACTTGAAAACGAGCCCAATCGAAGCCCAATTGCTAGCCTAGCCCAACAAGACCCCACCCTAATTTTCCTAAATTAAGTTCATCTTTGGTTTATAAGCAACGTCTTATTTTTTTTTTCCTTCAGCCGTTTCAATCATCACCTTCAAACCCTCTCAAAAATTTTCGACTCTTCTTCACTTTTCTGCAAACAGCCGCAAGCATCAGGTAAACACACCTCTTCTGTTATTATTTTTTTTTCTTTACTTGAACTCAGTCGAAATCAAAGTTTTCGGCAGCCATCGTAATCGAATCGGCTGCCGATTTCCAATCACCCCGGCCACCGTTCCAAACCAAACAACAGCACCATCGCCACGCCTACTGCCGAAGCGCTGGCACACGGCACCGTCCAACCCAACTACGGCCAAACCATGGCCAATCCTAACCCGACACCAGCCAAGGCACCAATCGTCGCCAACCATCCCGGCCACGAATCCCAACCCATCACCCCAGCCAACATCACAAAAAACTACAGCCGCGGCCCGATCAAAACCCGTACACCAACTCGCCCGAACAACCTCGACAACAACCCAAACACATCCCAACAAAACCCCCACGATCAACACCGCCACAGCCTGACTCCAACCATCGCCCCTGCCGATATCACAAATCGCCAACACACCAAACGAACTCCCGACGAGTCCAGGCCCGATTATCTCCGACCCAAAAACCCGACGGCAGCAAACCGTTTCCGGCAGCCCACAGCGACCCGTTTCAACCCACGTCAACCCAAACCCGAAGCCACCCCTGCCGTCGACAGCCACACCACCACGGCAAACCGTCCAAAACCCGCAACCAAAACCTACACTTCCGTCACCAACCCGAAACCCACAAACGACCAGTCGCCTTCTTGAGCCGGAGACCGCCGTTCTCCAGCCGCGGCCCGAAACCAACCCAAACCCCACGGCAAACCATCTGAATCGCCACCCGAATACAACCCAGCAACCCCATGTTCCCAACATCACCGCCACCCCTCAAACTCACGCAGCCGAGTCGCCCCACATGCCGCCGCCTCTGCATCGCCGAAACCACGATGGCCCGACCCACGGGAACCACCCAACACCACCGTCCAAATCATCCTCACCAAAATCGCCGACAAGCCCACAAACACAACCACCACCGGAGGCACCCCAGACCACTACGACCTGAAACCCAGCGGCCATCGCCACCGTCGGCCCACCTTACGGACAGAGCGGAGCGGGGACACAACCGCCCGTTCTCCGTCGCCCGCCCTCGCCGGTTGCAGCCAAACACCAGCCGCCATGGTTCAGTCGCCGGCGACGATGGAGGAAGAAAAAGGCTCTGGCCGATTTTCTGAATTGGGGGAAAGAAAGAAATGGAAAGGGGCAGATGGGTTTTGAAGGAAAAATTAGGGATTTAACCCCTTTTAATTCAAGTTTCCAGAACTTGCAGATTGACCCCCCCAACTTTATCCATCTTTTCGATTGAACCCTCGGTCTTCCAACAACCCCCAATCCAGCCCCAAACTATATTACAAAACTGCACTCCAGTCCTTTTAATTATTATTGCTATTATATTATTATTATTAACATTATTATTGTTATTATTATTATTATTATCATTAATATTTTTATTAATATTACTATTATTATTATTATTACTATTTTAAATATGAAAAATACTAATTAAATATATTTTTCTAATTTATTAGGTGACGAGCATTAAGGAGACTTAGGATTTCAACTACGTGCATATCACTCGACTTTCCACGACATTCTACGAGGTAGGGACCACTGACTTACCTATGCTAAATTTTATGTACTCAAATTTATGTGCTATATGTATCATGCAATTCTATATTTCCAAAAACTAATATAGCCGTAGACCAAATGTGTCTGTGACCGGGGAAAAGGGTCATTGGGTTTATCCCAGCGTGCTATAACCACGAATTAAAACCAMAGACCAAATGTGTCTGTGACCGGGGAAAASGGTCATRGGGTATATCCCGGCGCGTTTTAGCTGCAGTCAACTTATTTTCTACGATAAAACTATGAATTCTATGATCGATTGTACTATTTGTGAGTTGTATGATTTTGCATTGGTTAAGTCAGTGTAACTATTGAGTACGTTGAGCTCATCCCAAATCAACGATATTTTTTTCAAGTATGAACGAAGATGTCGATCGGATGGGAGACGGGTAGAGGAACAAAAATATTGATGTTGGTTTAGTGTTTCCAAACTGGTTTCATTATTTTAAATAAAAGTTGAACTAGACATAAAAACGCATTTTTAATTATAAATTTCCTTTGATGGTGATTTGGTTATTTATATTATGTTTATTTCCACTGCGTAAAGTTTGAAAGTCTTGACATTTATTGTGACGCCAAGGTTTCATCATATTTTTCGTAAATATAAATCCTATTTTGACTAAAGTGAAATCGGGGCGTTACAAAGGTGGTATCAGAGCTAAGGTTTTGATTGGTTCTGTAGACTCGTTTCGTTTTTTTTAAAAACTCAAAAAGTTTCTAAAATAAATATTTGGGTTACTTATATAGTTTTCATTCCTCCTCGTCGAACATTCGTCGATATCCTCAAGGTACTAAAGTTCATTATAATTGTTTAATCATTTATTTAAATTCCATGTTATACCATGATTGCATTGTATTGGGTATGGATGTTTATACTATGGATGTGATTGCTTTGTCTTGGGATTGGTTGTTGATGTTAATGGTATGATGACACTCCAAGGCATGGAGGCTTTCAAGAATTATGGTTTTTCGGAGGTTGATACGGTGGGGTCTTACTTGTTGACCAAGCACCGTTTGTGGCTCTTGGCCAAAGCGGATGGGAGTGCCACTACTGGCCTCGAGGCAGTTCAGCACACGGTGGAGCGACTACCAATGCAATGGAGACACCGAGGGGACTATTTATGTGCTAGACTTGCGAGGATTCAGTTTCCCGGTCCTCATATCGTAGTTGACTACGAGAGGTTCATCCACCATTTAGTGGGTGAGTGGTTGTCTACTTTTCCATTGGAGGAGGTGCCCAAGGAGACGAAAACCACGAAGGAAAAAGTTGGAGGGTTAAAGGAAGAAGCCTCGGCGGTTGTCGCAGAGGAAGAAGAGGAGGACCCCGAGGAAGAGCCTGAAGAAGATCCCGAAGGGGATGATATTGAGGGTGGTGAACCAGTGGAAGAGGAGGACTTTTCAGCAGAAGAAATTCCCAAAGAAAACCGTGAAGAGGTTTCTAAAGGGAAAGAGAAAGGGGAGTACGAAGTAGCGTGTTACAATTGTTACACTTTGGGGCATACCACTCCTCGCTGTCCGAGACCTAAGCCACCCATTGACGACCCCTCGAAGGAAGGAGGCTCTTCGAGGAAGAGAAAGGCGATCGTCATTATAGATTGATGGCCTCTTGCCTTGTTTACGTTTGACTTTGAGTATCTTATATTTACTTTTCCTCGTACGTTGTTTTCGTGATTTGGACTTTGTTTTGGTTTTGGTTTGATTGCTACTTTCTTTTGGTTGTACGAAAATGATATTGCTACTATCAAGGGAATGGTTGATGTTCTGCTAATTTTTTTTTTTCGCTGAATTCTAGTTTGTGTTTTCCTGTGGTGTGTGGTGGTTACAAGTTACAAATCTTACGACGTATATTGAGCGAGATATATCGTAATTAACCAAGTAAACACTTTGATGATATTAGGATATGGCGTCAAACCGAGAAAGAAGAAACGGAAACAGGGTTAATGAAGAAAACCCACCCCACTTCGACCAAACGACCGTTGAGGTTATGGATACGATTTTCACCAACTTCTTCCAACGCCTTCAAGATAACGGTTTGGGGAATGGAGGTAACAACTCGAGAGCAGTGGATCAGTTCCGCCAGTACCGACCACCAACTTTCAATGGGAGAGATGGACCTGATGCAGTGGAGGAGTGGTTCCGGTCACTCGAAAGAATCTTTCAAATGATAGCGTGCGACGACGTGCAGAAGGTCACGTGTGCCACTTTTCAGCTAACTGAAGATGCTGACCACTGGTGGGAAGGTTATTGGAGAACCTGTTCAGAGGCGGAGCGAGACGCCTTCACTTGGAACAAGTTCAACACGGTGGTTATGGAGAAGTTTTTCCCGCGCTCGTATCGCGATCAGAAGGAGACCGAATTCCTGAATCTCAAACAAGGAAACTTGACGGTCACTGAGTACGAGAGGAGGTTTAACCAGTTGAGCCGTTTCGCTACACACCTGGTGGACACCGATTTGAAGAAATCGTTGAGGTTCAAAAGAGGTTTGAGGGCTCAACTGGTTAAACTCCTCTCGTACTCAGTGACCGTCAAGTTCCCTTGTTTGAGATTTAGGAACTCGGTTCTCCTTCTGATCCGCGATACGAGCGCGGGAAAAACTTCTCCATAAACCACCGTCTTGAACTTGTTCCAAGTGAAGGCGTCTCGCTCCGCCTCTGAACAGTTTCTCCAATAACCTTCCCACCAGTGGTCAGCATCTTCAGTTAGCTGAAAAGTGGCACACGTGACCTTCTGCACGGTCGTCGCACGCTATCATTCGAAAGATTCTTTCAAGCGACCGAAACCACTCCTCCACTGCATCAGGTCCATCTCTTCCCATTGAAAGTTGGTGGTCGGTACTGACGGAACTGATCCACTGCTCTCGAGTTGTTACCTCCATTCCCCAAACCGTTATCTTGAAGGCGTTGGGAAGAAGTTGGTGAAAACCGTATCCATAGCCTCAACGGTCGTTTGATCGAAGTGGGGTGGGTTTTCTTCATTAACCCTGCTTCCGTTTCTTCTTCCTCGGTTTGACGCCATATCCTAATAATCATCAAAGTGTTTACTTGGTTAATTACGATATATCTCTCTCAATATACGTCGTAAGATTTGTAACTTGTAACCACCACACACCACAGAAAAACACAAACTAGAATTCAGCAAAAAAATTAGCAGAACATCAAACCATTCCTTTGATAGTAGGCAATATCATTTTCGTACAACCAAAGAAAGTAGCAATCAAACCAAAACCAAAACAAAGTCCAAAATAGAGTCCAAATCACAAAAACAACGTACGAGGAAAAGTAAATATAAGATACTCAAAGTCAAACGTAAACAAGGCAAGAGGCCATCAATCTATAATGACGATCGCCTTTCTCTTCCTCGAAGAGCTCCCTTCCTTCGAGGGGTCGTCACTGGGTGGCTTAAGTCTCGGACAGCGAGGAGTGGTATGCCCCAGAGTGTAACAACTGTAACACGCTACTTCGTACTCCCCTTTCTCTTTCCCTTTGAAAACCTCTTCACGGTTTTCTTTGGGAATTTCTTCTGCTGGAAAAGTCCTCCTCTTCCACTGGTTCACCACCCTCAATATCATCCTCTTCGGGATCTTCTTCAGGCTCCTCCTCGGGGTCCTCCTCTTCTTTCCTCTGCGACAACCGCCGAGGCTTCTTCCTTTGACCCTCCAACTTCTTCCTTCGTGGTTTTCGTCTCCTTGGGCACCTCCTCCAATGGAAAAGTAGGACAACCACTCTCCACTAAATGGTGGGATGAACCTCTCGTAGTCCGACTACGATATGAGGACCGGGAAACTGAATCCTCGCAAGTCTAGCACATAAATAGTCCCCTCAGAGTTTCCATTGCATCGGTAGTCGCTCCACCGTGTGCTGAGCTGCCTCGAGGCCAGTAGTGGCACTCCCATCCGCTTTGGCCAAGAGCCACAAAACGGTGCTTGGTCAACAAGTTAAGACCCCACCGTATCAACCTCCGAAAAACATAATTCTTGAAAGCCTCCATGCCTTGGAGTGTCATCATACCATTAGCATCAACAACAATTCCCAAGACAAA
>BMAC01000391.1:724378-785392 GCA_014905375.1 Phtheirospermum japonicum | reverse complement strand
CACATTTTTTTAAAAATATTTTGAAAACTTAAATAAAATCCCGTGACACCCTATCACGTTTTTAAAAATAAGATTTGAAAACCCGCTATTGGAGGGACAAAACCTCCCGGCCGGCGCCGTAACCCACGTCAACATCCGACGGTATACAACCAACAACACCAATGATAATATTATATATAAACAAAATTAAACCCCGGCCGATCACCACGGCCTCCCATGCATGAACAATATATATACAAATTTTTTTAAATCCCGGCCGATCACCACGGCCTCCCATGCATGAACAATATATATACAATATAATGGGTGAATAAACCCTAAATTTGAAAGCAAACCCTAATAATCTAATGATAAATCCTAATACAAGATTGCTTTCTAGCTAGGTAGATTCTGAAGTAGACACGTTGTCTATAAAGAGCCACACAGCACTCGAATACAGGTCATCGCTTTCCTCGACCACCCTCACCATGTCTGCTCCAAATACGTTGTCTGAATTAAGTATATTTGGAGCCGACATGGGGAGGGCGTTTGAGGAGGACAATCTCTGTACGGGTGCTGTGTGCACTCTTTATAGACAAGTGTACTCCAGAATCTACACAAGCTTAATTATTCCTAAATTGGCCCCTAATTGTGTAATTATTACTAAATTGGACTCTAATTAATTGATTGTTCCTAAATGAAACCCTAATTTCAAATTAAACCTAAATTAAATCCTAATTACAAATTATACCCCAAATTATTATATAATTTTAAGTTATACCCTAAATAAAACCCTAATTTCAAATTAAACCTAAATTAAACCCTAATTGAAGAATAATTATATAATTAAACCTAATCTAAACCCTAATTTCATAATTAATTCCTAATTAACCCATATTTCAACCCTAATCCCTAAACAAACACTAAACCCTAACCTTTAAAAATAATTATATAATAATTAATAAATAACAATTATATAAAAAATATAACTAATATAAATATACAAAAAAATATACAAAAATATAAATTAAAATTGAAAAAAAAAATTACCTGGAGGCAGGCGACGGGCGGCAACTTGGGCTGGCCGGCTGCGGCGGTGGTGGTGGCAGGCGGGCGGTGGTGGTGGCAGGCGGGCTGGGCTCGGCTCGGCTGCGGCGGTGGAGGCAGGCGGCCGCGGTGGCGAGTTGGGCTGGGCGGTGGAGCGGAGGTTGGCTGGGCGGCAGCGGCGCGGAGGTGGGCCAGGCTTGGCTGCGGCGTTCGTGTCGGTGGGAGGCAGGCGGTGGTGGTGGCAGGCGGGCTGGGCTTCGGAATAGAGCGGCGGCGGCGAGCGGAGCGGCGGCGGGCTGGCGATGCGGGGGAGAGGAGGAGAAAAAAGAGAGAGAAAGAGAGAGAAAGTGAGGCGGGGAGGGGGAGGCCCGATTTTTAGGTACAAGTCCTGACGGCCATAGCCCGTCAGGATTACACTTAAACGCTGACGGTCTTACCCGTCAACATATATTGTTTTATTTTTTTTAATTAAAATTTCGCGCTGACGGCCATGGCCGTCAGCATATATTTTTTTTTTTAAATAAAAAATTCATCCTGACGGGTTTGTCCGTCAGGATAGTTACGCGGGATAAATTCCCGCCTCATCCCTGAGGGCATGCTGACGGGGCTTTATACTGGCGGCCACGACCGCCAGGAAATCCGCCAGCATATTTTTCCACCAGCATACCCGTGAGCATTCTTGGCGGCTTTTTGGCCGCCAGGAAATCCACCAGTAATGCTGGATTTTTTTTATAGTGTATGACGAGGGCAATGCATGTATTCTTACTTGTCAAAGGACTTCTAACAATTGCTACCAAATCAACGGTGATATGTTCTGCAAGCTATCTCAACTGAGTGATGCCGATGTGTGGCATCAAAAGGTCGAGCATGTCAATTACAAGATGTTGGAGAGATTGGTAAAGAAGGAAGCTGTGAATGGACTACATAAGCTCTACACTAAAGTCATTCCAGCTTGTGAGGCATGTCAGAAAGGAAAGCAGGTCGGGGTGTCACATCTAAACATGTAGAGTCTCACTACGTCAAACTATTTCGAACTTTTTCATATGGATCTTATGGGTCCACTTGAAGTAGAAAGCCTTTGTGGTAAGAGGTATGTACTTGTGATAGTAGATGATTTCTCTCATTTTACATGGGTAGATTTTTTAAAAGAAAGTTCTGAGGCCTTCGAAGCGTTTAAAAAACTTGCAAAAAAGTTAAGTGTTCGTTTTGGTGTGAGTATAGGTAGAATAAGACCAAACCATGGGAAAGAGTTTGAAAACGTGTCTTATTCGAATTATTGTTCCAAAGTTGGTATAACCCATGAATTTTCATCACCCATCACCCCCAACAAAATAGGATAGTCGAACATAAAAATAGATCTCTTGTAGAAATGACTAGGACTATGCTTATTTCAAATGGGATTGCAAAACGTTTTTGGGCAGAATCAATGAATACTGCATGTCACATAATTAATAGGGTGTATTTTGGACCTGAGTCGTGTGTTACTCCCTATGAATTGTTGTTGGGAAAAAAGCCAAATTTGAGCTATTTCATGTTCTTGGGTGTATTTATTATGTGCTAAATATAGGAATCATCTTGCAGAACTTGACTCAAAGAGTGATATATGTATTTTCATGGGATGTTCTCGAAATAGTCATGCATATAGAGTGTATAATCTTAGAACACATTGCATGATTGAGTCAGTTAATATCAAGTTTGATGACATGATTAGTGGTGTTAAACCTGATGAGGATAATGATTTGGTTTATGATTAGAATCCTCAGAAAAATGTTACGGTTGGTGTAGATGAAACTGCAGATGTAGAAACTGAAGATGCAGGTGGTGACGGTACTAGTGACATGACACCGAACTTGACACCAACTCAGGTTGCTCCAGAATCCGATTCAGATTCAGATGAGGAAGATCCAGCTGATCAGATTGACTTACATTATAGGGATATACCCTCGAGAATTTAGAGGAACCATCCTATGGGCCAAGTCATTGGAGATCTCGACGAAAGAAGTACAAGAAACGACAAATAAACTTCAGAGAAATGGTAAGGTTTGTTTGCTTATCTACTAACTGTTCTCAAATTCGAGAATCTTTGTTTCTTTCCAAAACAGAACAAAAGCGTGTAGACGATGCCCTTAAAGATAAATTCTTGATAAAGGCCATGCAAGAGGAGTTGGACAAAGTGTTTACCTTAACCTCAAGGAGGGGGCCTACTACTGCTTTCTACAGCTACGTTCTCTTACCAATTCTCTAAGAATGATGTATGAAATTTAGTTCCTCGTCCAGAAAATTCCTATGTTATAGGTACGAAGTGGATCTTCAAGAATAAAATGGATGAGGCTGGCAATATTGTGAGAAACAAGGCATGATTGGTTAAACAAAGATACACTCAAATTGAGGGTATTGATTTTGATGAGACGTTTGCTCCAGTCGCTCGTATATAATCAGTAAAACTCCTACTTGCTGTAGCATGCTATATGAAAATATCTCTACATCAAATGTACATAAAAAGTGCTTTTCTTAATGGGGTTTTAAGTTAATAAGTATTTGTTGAGCAACCTAAAGGGTTTGTTGATCCTCACAAACCCTTTAATATTAAAAAAGACTTTGTATGGTTTAAAACAAGCTCCCAGAGCTTGGTACAAAAGGTTGACTCAGCAATTGCTTTTCTTAATTTAAGACGTGGGGAAGTTGGCAAAACCTTATTTCTCCTTAAATCGAATAAGCACATTTTAATTGTCCAAATTTATGTGGATGATATAATTTTTGGATCTACTAACGAGCAGATGGTGAGTGAGTTTATTACGAGAATGTCTGACACATTTGAGATGAGTGTGGAAGGTAACCTCTCTTACTTTCTTGGTTTGCAAATTAAACAGATGGACGACGATATTTTTCTCTCTCAGTCCAAATATGCGAAAAATCTTGTTAAGAAGTTTGGGTCAGAGAATGCTATGCATAAGAAAATACCGTGAGGCAAAACCATGGAATTGTCTAGAGATGATGTTGGTATTAGTGTTGATAACACTTTGTATAGGATCATGATAGGGAGTCAAATCCTAAAGAATCACATTTGAAAGTTGTTAAGCGAATCATTAGGTATGTAGCTAGTACAAGTGACTTGGGTGTTTGGTATACTAAGGATACGAGTATTGAACTTGTGGGATATAAGGACTCGAATTGGGCTGGGGATGTTGTGGAAAGAAAGAGTACCACTAAGGGTTATTTTTTCTTGGGTAATAACCTTATCTCCTTGTATTTTAAAAATCAAAATTGTATTTCTCTTTCTACAGCTGAAGCCGAGTATATTGCAGTTGGAAGTGCTTGCACACAGTTGCTTTGGATGAACCAAATGATAGAGGACTACGGTCTACATAGTAGAATTTTGACTGTGCTCTGTGATAATTCCAGTGCCATTGATATCTCGAAAGATCCGGTCCAGCACTCACGAATCAAACACATTGACATAAGGTACCACTTTATTCGTGACTTGGTTGAGAGAAAGATAGTTAGTCTTGAGCACATAGGAAATGATAATCATCTTGCTGACATCTTCACAAAGTCATTAGATATAGAGACCTTCTCTCGTTTGAGAAGAGATCTCGAAGTGCATTGTTTAAGTCGGTGTTATTTTTGATGTCAAAAACTGTCACCAGTCGTGACATCTGTAAATTTTTGCATGCATTTTTTTTTAATTTTCTTTTTAATACATATCATAAATGCATTGGGTCTGACTGAAGTGCAGAAAGGTCATTTGTTTTAATAAAAGTGATGGCAAAAAGAATAACCTCTTTGTTTTGGTGATTGTGAAACATTTCCACAGAAACAGGTTTTCTCCCAGGTCCAAAAACAAGGGGTGTTAGTTTTTCTAGATATTTCTAAAGATAAGTAAGTTTCTTTCTAGAGATTATTGAAAAGATAATAAATATCTGGATAAACTCTAATCTTCAATTTTCACCTCCTTAAATAATTTTAACGTAGTCATTAATTCGGGTTAAGGGGTCTATTTTCATTGACTTCACCTGGAGTAATGTTAGTTATAATGTCATCACATAAAAAGCAACATTGATTATGTCACTTAAACTATTTGCTGTATTTTAGATTTTTTAGGTCATTATTTTTAGGCATCAATTAAGGCATTCATACTTTCTAAGGATGCCATTTTGCTTTGTGGTCTGTTATGTGTGCTTATGATCTTTCCCTTAATCTCTTGATCATGTTATGAATTTTGCTAACCAAGTGTTTCAGTGGCTTTATAATCGGAGGATTGAACCTGTAATACGGGAGTTATTTGGCGAGTGAATAATTGCTTTGCAAAGGCTTTGTTCAACTGTGGTGATGGTTTTTGAAAACCTAGCTCTATCTCAGTTTTATATGTAATTGAGATTTGTGATTTTAATTTTCAATAGGAGATAGTGGTTTAGTTAAGTTTGAGATCATGGAGCATTATTTTTGACAATCCAAATCGTGCACCTTATTTGAAAGGGAGTGGGGTTGTTTTTTACGGAAAGTAAAATCTAGGGTCTTAAAAGAAGAAGTGGGGAAGTTATTTTTTACTTTACCTTTTCATCTTCTTCCTTCTTCTACTTCGTACGTTGTTTTTTTTAAATTAGGTTTTTACTTTTCCTTTTTCTCTAATTTACTGCCTTTGGCATTCCATCTTACTTTTGTGGTTTCTTCCAGAGTTCTTGAAGAATGCCAAACTCCCCGTCACCTAGTAGAATTTCAGAGCTTCCAGCAGGCGTGCGCCGCCCAGCCGATGAACAGGTTCCGGTGATTTTGCCGACCTACACCGCCATGGATATTCTAGAAGACAGGTGGTGTTGTAACACCAAAACCAACAACGTCTGATTCTCGTGTTACAGGTGCTTCTTCAGTGGCTGCTCACAAACTCGTTCCAGTTATGGCTGCCTTCGACGCAATTCCGGTGGCTCAACTTCTTCCCGACAAAATGGGAAATGAAATCGACGTGGACAATCCCACGAATTCGCCGTTCATTTCAAAGATTTGTGGTCCAATTGGGAATCCCTCTTTGAAGAGATCACGACGGCTTCAAAATATTCCCCCTGGAACAATTTTGGTGGCCATTCCCAAGAGTCAGGCGGGTGAGCGCCGTCATGTTCCCATTGAGCACATGAATTTGGTTGAGAAAGTTACAACTGTGACGGACTCCGACGATGATGATTATATGCCACCGGAAAATGTTGCCGCAGCACCAATTTCCTCTCGTCCACGGTTCACAAAGTCACCTACTCCTCGCCGGAAACAGACAGTTCGTCTGGCTAACAAGAAGAATCTACCCAAAGGTGCAAGTTCAAGTTTTTCTGATCCCCCATTCACAATTATTAATTTTTTCACTGGTGAAGTTGAAAGCTCGCCTTGCCCGTGGGTGGCCGATCCCCATTTGACTCCTTTCAACATAACTCAAGTAGAAAACGAGGCTAGCTTCTCCTCTGATTATGATGATCACAACACACTTGCTACCATGTTGTCTGCCTTGAAGTCGAAAGCTGCCCAGAAAGTTGGTGATGGTTCTGGTGTTTTGTCACCGAACCTGACATCACCTACAGCTACTTCAGTCTCACCTCCCAGTTCCAATTCTGATGATGCAGCCTCTGAAAGTGCTTCAACTCAGCCAGCCACTTCTGATCAGTCCACTGATGACTCTGAGGAGGTCCCCTCACAGGATTTTGATATTGAATCCCTTATGCATGTGTCCACCAAATTTTTGACGAAGGAAGCTGAAGAAGTGTTCCCTGGATACCATCAGTCTGGGATGATTGATGAGCGAAGAGTGCCGGTTTATGTTTTCAAAAAGCAGAATCTGATTGCTTTTCTATAGAGTAAAGGTATGTACTCTACTGTTTCTACTACAATGTTGTTTGTCCGAGAAGTAGTGTTAGAGTTATATGCGAACATGCTTCCATCTGTTGCTAATCTCAAGTCCGACAATTTTGGTAAAGTGTTGTGCGATGAAAATTGTATACTTTTAATCCTGATTTAATAAATGCACTGTTTGGAACCGAGAATTACCATGGGGACTCCACTGTTGATGACATAGATGAGGTCATTGATTTTCTGTCCTGGGGTATGCATACGAAATGGCAAGTGCAGTTGTCTAGTACTAAATTGTCCTCCATATATTCTGTTCTTCACAAAGTCGTCATCTTTAACTGGGTTCCATCGAAGAATGCCACCGTTGTGACGCGTCCCAAGGCCCAGTTTTTGTTTAAGCTCGGCCATAGTATAAATTTCAATTTTGGCCAGGATGTGTTTGACGTTGTCACCCGATTTTCTACGTCCAAAGCAACATCCTACTTTTGTTTTCCTTCCCTCATTTCCATTCTTCTTGAGAATCAAGGCTTTCGGCCTAATGGAGCCGGAATGGTTTTCATTGCGTGGACAACATACAACTGGAGCTCGCATTGTGGATCTTCCGTGGCAGGCGCCAACTAGAGATACTGGTGTTTCTGGTGTTGGTTTTGATGATGGTAACACCAGTTCTAACACCGTTCAATTTTCTTCTCCAGTGGTGCGGGCTCAGTTGGCTTTTCTTAATAATCGGATTGACCAATTACAAGCTCAAGTTGTGCAGCTCCAGGCACTTCGCTACTCATTCGTTGGGGCCCTTTTCTTTCCGAACAAAAAGGGGAAGACGGTGATGATGAAGATTCAACGAATGGTGATGAAGATGATGAGGATACGACCGTAGCTGGGGATGAAGATGAATCAACGGAGAGTGATGAGGAAGTGGCTCGCTTGGACAAGGGCAAACGTAAGGCTAGAGATGAAGGGCCTTCTCCTCGTCGTTCGATGAGGCCTCGTACTTCTAGCCATTGATTTATTGTGTTTTAAAACAATGATCATTTGATTGTGTTCTGTGTTTTGTGTATTTGAAAAGTGGGCATGTATTAACGGGGAGTTTTAATTTAGGGGGAGTTTGTTGAACATCTTATTGCGTCTTGTATATTTTGTCCAAAAAGGCAAAAAGTGGGAGGTTGTTGGGAATTTTATTCAGGACAGTTTCCTTATTTTCCTTTTGTTGTTATTTGCCTTTCTTGGGCTCTAAATATTAGGAAATTAGATTTAAATTTTATTTTGTTTCCTAGATAGAGTTTATAGGTTAGTTAACTTGTCTACCAAGTTGAGGACTCTTGTCTATTTAAGACAAGAATTGGTCATGGAAAGGACAGGATTTCTGTGCAGCAATATGGAGAAAGAGCAGAACACAAGCACGAGAAACTCTTGAAGCCACGATTCACAACTCGGATATCTTTGAAGTTGCGTAACCAATGGAGAAAATCATCACAAGTGTGGCCGCAAGTATTTTAGTATCAAGTGTTGATACTAATATTTTCATATATTACTTAACGATTGTGTATTTGATTTTGAACTAATTAAAGTAATATACTTTTCGAGTTTGTATACTCAGTTCGTAAGCACATTGCTTACGAACGAAATTTAATTTGTTGTGTTCCTTTTAATTATTCCGCTGCTTTTTATTGTTACTTCTCATTTATTCAACACCAGACTTAACATCGATTTATTAATACTTACTTTAATATTCATAAACCTACAAACTTACAACATACATATAGTATCATACAAAAAGAATTGAGTACAACATGTTTAGTGCACTCGAGTGCAACATGCTTGATGCACTCGAATGCACCATATACTATTTTAATAATAAGGAATTCTTAAATATAAAATAGAGAAGTACTACGATGTCGTGAATGCATTATTTTCCACTTAATCAGAAGCGATGGATGAATTTAGGTCTATAAATATTAAAATATTAATAGATATAAATACAGGAGGGTAACTAACATAATTTCGTGAAGACACCGTAATTATTCTTATAAAATATGAGTTAAATATAAAAATCATTTACTCTTTCTAAGACAAATAGAGATTGGGATCCAAAATATTAATCATGAAATTCGGAATTCCAGCCAAAACAAGGCATTAGAATCAAAAGACAGAATAAGTAAAGTTAGCTGAACAAATTTCTAATTCCCTAAAAATTCAACAGATGATATTTTGAGATGTTCGTTGACAACAATGATGCAATTGTTACAACTTTTTGACTTAATGTAGTTCATTTTCCAACTCTTACATGTTCGCATACGCTAGCTTTAAAATTTTATTTTGTTTTTCTAAGTTTTCGGATTGGGAGTTATACGTTGTTCGGACTTTCCTGTTTTGGAAGCTATTTAATTTTATATATAAATATATATATTAAAAATACCACCTATGGTTGGAATGCTGAAATTCTGGATGATAACAGCAATTATAACAATTTTCTAGCTTATAAGCGGTTCACGATTACGTATCCGCGTACGTTTTCAAATCTGCCAGCTTAATGCTTATTATAGTCAACTCCTACTAAGTAGGAACAATCATTGCAATTATAAAATGATATATTCTCATCTGTATTTGTATCTGTATCAAGTTGTATTTCAAAAAAATGTTTCTAAAGAATTTTCAGTTCATTTCACTAACTATTTGTATAGTAATACATATTTATTATATATATAATTATTTATATAAAAAAAATTGAATTGTAATTTTTGCAAAGAAAATATTAATATATAAAAGAATTATATATAATTATAAATTAAATTTGAGAAAAATACAAATAATAAAATTTTTTGATGAGAATATCAAATATAAGAAATATTTAAAATAAATATAAAAATATATAAATAAATGTAATTATGTTGATTTCAAATTTATATTACAAGTATTATATTTTTATTGGTTAAGGTTGATTTGCTAATTGCATAATTATGTTGATATAAATTATTTCTAAAGTAAAAAACACAACAAAGTGAGACTAAAGTACTACTAGATTATTAAGTTGTACTTCAGTTGTAACCAGATATATTGATGTGATTAAATTATGACACAATCTAATGATAAAATTTGGGGTACGTGTCGACAAACAAGTACCATGGGAACCGATAATTAGAAAACCAAAATTTATTAAAAGATCTTCACTTTATATTTGAATACAAAGGCAAAATAAAGAGATGCGCACAGTGATCTGTAATAAAAGTGACTAATACGATTGTTCCGCGATTAACTAAATGGGAGAGTTTGAAACTATTGGTATGTGATGATAACAAGTTAAACTATAATTAGACGTATAATGTAATCTGCAAAAATTTGTTTCATAATATATAAAAGTGGAGTTATTTACCTTTGATTTGTTTTAGAGTGGGAATATACGCACCCATTTATTTATGAGTTCGCCCCAATAAAAAAACCCAACAAAAATACCAAAGTTATCCCCCAAATACTAAACACCCCAAATACATCATCTACTCCAATCCTTAATCACCACTCCAACTCTGCCATTATTGCCACTCATCACACCGTCGCCGCCACCGCCGAACAGGATGAAGAAAAGTCGGTGATAGGTGGTAAAAAGACAAGTGACAAATTTGGGCGGGAAAGGGTAAGAAACAAATGCAAAATAGGGGTGTTCGTCTCTGGTTTCTCGAACAGAATTCATGCGTTCGAACATTTTGCAACCATTTTTTAGCCTAAAAAGGGATGTTCGGATTAATTTTTCTAATATGTATTTTGTGTTTGGATCAATTCTTCGAACATGTGTTTTGTATTCGAATCAATTATTTAAACATGTATTTTGTGTTCGAAAATTTGGTTCGAACGATTTTTTTAAGGTATTTTTTTCTCTTTTCTTTTTACAATGGCATGACGGCCATGGCGGTGGCAGCACCGTATTTCTGTGGGCGTATTTTGTTTATATTCTTCAATAGCCGACGCCATGGCGGCGCTGATGGGCTGCGACTGAAGTGGGGGTGGGGAGTTTATGGAGATTGGGTATTTTGAGGTGTAGGGTTTGAGGATAATATTGGTATTGTTGTGATAACATTTTATAGTGGGGTGAACTAATAAATAAATAAGTTGCGTATATCCACACCCTTTGTTTTTAAATTTGCTTATGTTCAGCAATAACTTTAACTTGAGTATTTTGGTTTGTTATATTATATTAATAAATCAATAATATTACATTTATATCGAATGAATTTACACCATCCATGTCAATTCGCTTCGTGCATCGCACGGGTTAAGCACTAGTTCTTATAAAAGACTCGGCTAATCAGAATTTTGGCAAATTATACTATGCACCCTCGGCTGTAAGCAAAACTTTGGAAAATTATATTATGCATCCGAGTGTACCTAATTTTTACTTTAATATATTTCATTTAATGGTATATGTATATTTTGTGCGATAAATATAAATATTATGTGTGATATATAATTGTATTATATTAATTTTATTTTATATTGGAATAACTGAAAATTATGTTCTATGTATGATAAATATAAATATTTTATATGATAAATATAATTTTTTTGCGTGATAAATATTGTTGGAATTATATGTCACATCAACTAGAGATAGAATTAAATTTGTGTATATAAGTGGGAGACAAACCTCACCTTACAAGCTGGTTTTGTAAGGTTGAGTTAGGTCTTCCCCAATTTCTAAGAAATATGGATGTTACATGTCATGAGTAGGGGTGGCAAATCGGTTGTGCCGGACTCTTATTGGGCCGGCACGATAACGCACGATACGATAAGTATAAGCACGAACACGGCACGATAAGCTTATCAGGCCTATAATCTAAACCCGAACACGTCACGGTACGATAGGCACGATAAGCAAACATGCTGAATTTATTTAATCTAACCGTTAAGCACATTAGGCCCGTTAATTAATAAAACACATGGGTTTCTTAATAAATATAATACATATTTATAAAATTATCAATACAAATTGTCAAATACATTTAAAATTATAATATGACAAATGTACTAATGATAAATAAAAAATCACAAATACTAACAATGAGTAAATGAATATAAAAAGGGGAAATTAAAATATTATCGTGCCTTATCGTGTTTATCGGTCTAACCCGTTATCAACCCATTTCTTAACGTGCCTTATCGTGCCAGCCAGATAAGGCTTAGCCCAAACCCTATTTTTTCGTACCGTATTCGTGTCGTGCCTCATATTGCCACCCCTAGTCATGAGCATGTATGTTTTTTTATTAATAATATATGTGTTTTAAATATTTATCCCACAAAACATACATACATACATACATACACACACACACACACAAATATATATATATATATATATACACACACACACACACACACATTATCGCACAAGACATACATATTCATTTTCGACTAGACACGCTTAAGAATCTTATTGACAGGATTTCGACGGCCAACATGTATATAACATCGCGCAAGACATACATATTCATTTTGGCTGGACAAGATCTTGTCGATCGGATTTGAAGGCCACTTTGACTAAATCTCGGAAGATTATGTTTTGGATATTTATCTTATAGAATGTATATGTACCATCTCACAATACATACGTATTCATTTTTTACTGGGAACCTGAAAATCTTGTCGACCAAATTTCGACGGTTACTTCGACTGCGCCCACTTACACTTTCCCGTCGACCGAATCTTGACAACCACTTTGACAGGAAGATTTGTGTTGCGAACAACCAAACTTATAGCATGCAACACTCAAATATTATCGCACGGAAACACACAAACAAACACACACACATATATATATACACATACATATATATATCATCGCACATAACATACATATTTAACACATAACATATATATACAATCACTGAATGTACATATACCATCGCACAAGACATGCATATTTATGATCGATTGGACACTCTTAAGAGTCTTGTCGATCGCATTTTGTTTACACTTTCCCGTCGACAGAATATCTACAACAACTTCGATGGGAAGATTTATGTTGCAAATTGATAAGCACGATTTTTATGTACTTTTTAGGACTTATTTAGATTGGGTTCAACTACTATTTGTGTAGATATAACGTCTTTTAGTTATGTTTATATTATTTAGACGTTATTACATGTTTAGTATATTTTTTAGTTTTTTCATAGTATTCTGGGAGCTATTGTACTAAAAAGAACTTAAAGATTAAAAGAATAGAGATTTCGACTAGAACTAAGAAAGAAAGGAGATCATTGGGTTAAGCCTGGAGCAAGCCCATGAACCCACTGAACCAACAAAGCTTAGAAGACCACTCTCAACCCCATTCGCGATCAAGAGACGGGCTGCAACTGTGTACTGATTTCATGTCGATCATTAACAACTCGAGTATCGGTCCTTAATGAGGTCGTTAATGGGTCAGAAACATTACAAAATGTTATAATCTTGAAGTTAATGACAAATATTCATTTGTACACTATAAAGTTGTAAATGAGTCCTCGACATCATATTTAGCCCCCAAGAGCTGAAAACACCATCTACCATAGATACAGTTTAATTTGTGAGTTTACGAGTGAGAGTTCTTGGAAGGAGAAACATTTGAATCAAAGATCCACACCAACCACTATTATTATCTCCCTCTTCGTTATTTCATAATGAATGCAAAAGGTTTGATGAATTACTTGAGTGAATTTATGAATATGTCTAGCTAATTTATCTTTCTTCCGGGGTTTGGACGAATAATAAATAAATAAAATTTTGATCTTTCTTTCAATTCAAGTATGATCTCTAACTATTTTTGTGTTTTGATTTCATTGCTTGCATAAGTGATTGACAACTGTTTATACTTATATAGTTGTGATTGATTGATAACCTTTTATAACTAGTAGTTTTATAAACCAAGATTTGAGATATGAAGTTTATTAGTAGGCTTTTAAACACGAAATATTCTAATCAACAAAACTGAAAGACTTGAGATTAGTAGTGAAGTCATTTAAATCTTTAAAACTTCATACAGTTCTAAGTGTGATTGACAACGCATCTCGTATTTAGAATACATGGTTTAATCACTTCGAGAGAAAGACTAAAACTACAATTGTGATTGACAGATACTGAATTGAATCAAAATATACTTGATTGATTTGAAAAGGAAGAATATTAAGAATTCATTGCAACCCAAACCTTGAAATATCTCTTTTAACACTTGATTTCTCACATCTTTGTATCGTGCTTTTGTTATTGTGGATTTACAAGTAGTTTTTATAATTATTAGTTTATGTTTATTCTTCGTAAGACACAAATACTAACCATCTTTTATTATTATTTGGATAAAACTATATTATCTAGATTATATTACTTGTCAACTTGGAATCGATATATGTTCCTTATAAAAAATCGACCTTACTCATTTCATACTACATCTACACCGTATACTTGGAGTTAGATAAAGTATATAAACGAACAATTTTTTTATAACTCATCAATCCCAAAATTGGGTGAGGTCAAGCTTTTGGCGCCATTGTCGGGGACAATTAGATTTAAGTTGGTATAATTTAATTGATAAATTGTTTTTAATCTAAACACTGGTTATATTTTTTATTGGAGTCTATATTGGTCGAATTGCAGGTGGTGCGTGTGCACACGTTCCAAAGGGAAACCTTTGGAACCCATCGACCAAAAAATCGAAGTGACTTGTAGATGAAACAAATCAAAAATAGTTAGAGGCAAGATGGCTAGAAATCCGGTCAATATCAATGACCAAGTCAATCAACTCCAACAACAATTTCAAGCGTTGCAAGTACAAATGTCACAACAAAGACAATCTCAACAAAATACAGAACTGAGACAGGGGCAACCAAATCACAGGAAAGAGGGTGGGTGGAGGCGCGGGCCTACTACGCACACTCAATTTGCGCAAATAAAGAAGATCACATACTGAATCGTACTGTGGTCTAAAGTCGAGGACTCCAAAATGAGCGAACAAATAAGAATGAGAGCAGTCGTAGTGGAAAGAGAGGCGCCATTATGAATCGAATTGCACCGAAGGTACCAAATCGTCCAAATTGACGAGATGAAAGCAACCTTCCAAAGGAAATGGACTTGCCCATTGAAATGATTATCAAAAACAAAAACACAGAGATTAGTAAAACTACCTGAAAGGGGAAGTTGGATGTCAAAAGAATCTTCAATCCTGTCCTAATGTAACATGCAAAGTGGCACTCCGTGAGAATATAGTTAACAGATTCAGCACTTGCAAGACAGAAGGAACAAAATGATGGGCTGATGAAGCCACGCCGATGAATCACATCAAGGATTCTGAGGAAATTGAAAATCGCCTTCCAACACTGTGATAGAACGCCAAGATGGGATGTGTGAGAACCAAATCCAGCTACCCCAAGGAACCTTGAGAAATTTAGGATGAATATGGTCGTACGAAATCTTAGAAGAAATGTCACCCTTCTCTGAAATCGACCAAACAAACTTATCATCCATGTGTGGAACCATGGGAAACAAAAAATGTCGATGGTGATGTCAGTGAACGTGGTGAAAAAGATCTCCGTGAAGTGCCAAACCCTTGGAAAGAAATAATCAGGGATAGACCGAGAGAACCGCCTCTTGAGAGCGATGGGGATGCCGATATAGACAGCGATAGAGTGCCATTTCTTCTCACAAATAATACATGAACTAGTATACGACCCGTGTGTTACACGAATGTTTGAATATCAGATGATCAACTGAATAAGTAGTATTATTGTACCATTAAGATTTTAAATTATTCACTTTAAATTATGAAAACTTGTGTGTTACGAGAATTTTGAAAGAAATAAAATATCAGTTTACTAATTGTAATTATTCATACAAAATAAATACAATTATATCATTCTCGCCGCAATAATGAATTTTCAACAAATCGTGACTCTTAACTATCAAATCGTGCATATTGAAATTGTAATGTAAAGACTCTTAATTTATATATTTCCGTAACTTATTTAGATTTATTTATACTCAAAAAATAAAGTTTATTTATATTATTTTCACAATTAAGATAATCATAATTAAGTTAATTAAGACTTCCATCAAAAAGCAAGTAAGAATAAAAAATACAAATTAAACAAAAATATAATTTATATATATATATATATATATTACAACTTGGGTATTATACGGGATTTGTAAAACAATTTTAAAGTGTTTACCCGTACTATACACAAAATTAGTTAGAGACTTTTTTTAAGTGTTTTTATCAATATTCATTTCGAGAAGAAAAGAAAAAGGTTAATATAGATCTAAAAGTTGATAAAATCACCTTTTTATACTTATGAGCTAAATATTTATTAAGGCATTGTTCCTACAATATATATCTAAAATTTGAAAAATCAAAAAAATATATAAAACTTATATTATTTTATAATATTAATTTACTTTTTAAAACTTATGATATAATTATTTAGAAGTTAATCACCTTTAATATATTTTTATATAATTTAAACATATTTGGAGAGTTGTTTTATATTATTTTATAATATTTCTAGTATATTTTTCATATTTAAAACTATTAAGTGATTTTTCATGATTAAATACTTATTTTGTATATTTATTTAACTTACTTTATCCTTTTAAATGACCTAATTTATTATTATTATATATTATTAACAAGTTTTTTGTTTTACAAATTTATTACATAATTATATATATAATAATTTATTATATATATTTTATGAGTTCAGGTTTTGAGATTTAAGTATTATTATACTATAACATCTTATATTATGACTAAAAATAATCTCGTAACCTTGTATCTAATACGTTGAATACTCTTTTTCCTAGGTAGTTTTTTATTTTATAATATTTTATTTAACTTTAGATATAACTATTTAGAAGTTAATCCCACTTTATTATAATTTTATTTAGAAGTGTGATATATATCTTTTTAGGTAAATATATATCGAGTAGTTTGGATTTACACAGGTGTAAGAGTTATTGCAAGAAGAAGAAGATACAACAAATATTTGTATTTTTCAAAGGAGAAAATGACACGGGCTAGCCTAATGCCCAAAGGAGATGAGACGTGCAAATAAGGAAAGTACGCTGATGAGGAAGATAAGGTAGAGAGGAGGAGAAAAAAAATTGAGAGAGAAAGAGCATTGATTCATTGATTTTCGATATATATATATATATATATATATATATATATATATATTATTTTTATAACTATCACAAAACTTTTAAAAGTGTCATTATAAAAGTTTTGTGTAACTTATGGTTCAACTTTATGTCAAAATTTGAAAACTAAATGTCGAAAATGGTTGAAAATTATTTTGTTGGGCGAGAACGATATCGTTTATATCAATAAATAATTATTTATCAAGTTGATAATATATTTCTCTAAATTCGCGTAACATGCGGGTCTAGAACCAGTTATAAATAATTTTGTAAGTCGTGTTTTTAAATTTTCATAACAAATCAATAAAATTCCCAGCTTCATCTAAGAATTATTATAAGAACTATAACATATTTAATTATTTAAAATTATTAAAATTTTGTATAATTAATTTTCTAAGTCGTGTTTTAGATTTTCATACCAAATAAATAAAATTCTCTAACATTTTCTAGTGTTTGAATTTAAATTTTAGTTTGTTTTAGAAGAATTTATATTTATAAATATTTCTCTAGGTATTTTTACTTTTAGATTTTTTTAATAATAAAATTACTTTTGAACAGTTTTTTTATATGTAAAATATAATTTTGAAATATTTAAAACAATTTTTAAAATTATAAAATATTTTTACAGATTTCTTTAAATTTATATTTATCTTTTGCTTATATAAAAGATTTCAGATTTTAAAACTAAATTTTAAATATTTTTTCAAATTTTAAAACATGTTTTTATTGTTTTTAAAGTGATTTTCTTTTCTTTTATATAATTCTTGATATTTTTATAATTAGTTTAGCCATGTCAATATTGACTTGTTCAAGTAAAGACAAAATTTATCAAAATCATCAATTGTCGCCGGAAATTGAAAGATCCCGGCGAAATATTTTTTTTAGACAAAAATTGGGTTTAAATTACTATTTTTGTAAGTTATTGAGTAAATTTGTTACTACGTATACATAGTGGTATTAAAATGCCACCACCCTATGTTACTGGGGATATTTTGTAATTTTGTGTTAAAAAAACCACTCTACAAATTTCAATGAATTATTCAATTTGTATATCGTATTATGAGATGAACATGTAATCTCTTAATTTCAAGGAAAAACTGTGTACAAAATCAATTTTAACGACCATGTATGACTTTTGTAATGTAATGGAAAACAGTTATAGCATAAATAAAAGCTAATGTTTACATATTTCACAGTGTATGATTATCTTGTTGATTATTATTATTATTAAAAGAACTTAATTTAGTTATTTATTTTAATTTATATTTTTAAATCTTGAATTCTCATAATTTTAATATTATTTGATTTTAAAATATTATATGATATATATATTAATTCCAATTAATTAACATTAGTTTGAATTTAGAATTCAGAGAAAGAAATGAGAAGATATGATGATTTCTTGAAAGAAATATACAGTGATATCAAATGGCATCACTAATTATTATTCAACTATTAGTGAAAAAGTTTCTTCCCAAATCTTGGTGTGAAATTGTACCTCTAAAACCTCATTAAGACAAATTCATATATTTCACTTTGGTGTCAAAATAATATTGTCACTATTTTTCTTGGATAAATGACAAAATATGACGTTGTCATGAAAATAAGCTAGTTGTGACACTAAATATTATCGCCATTTGTCATGGAGAAAATAATGACAAAATATAGTGTTATAACGAATAGAAACTTGTTGTGACACCAAACATTATCACCATTTATTACAAGTTTGTAATCGAATGGTTTCTCTCCCAACTATTTGTTTTTGTCATTACATTATTATGATAAATTTCATTTAATCATCATCAAATATGTGAATTAGTGACAAAAAATAGATCAATGATGACAAAAAAAAAATGTTGTTGTAAAATGTATTTCCCAAGACAAAAATAAAATTCGTAACTATTGATTAACATATTATGACAAAAACTCATTCATGGCAAAGAAAATCATCACAAAATGTGTGATTTCTTGTAGTGTGCATCTTCCGAGGGTGCTTTATTAGCAAAAAGCACCGATGATGCAATGAATATTCTTAAGGAGATGGCGACCAATAGATATAAAGGGATGATGGAATGATCAATGATGAAAAAGGTCACTATGGTAAGTGATAATGAAGTGATATTCGTTATGACACAACAACTAGGGACAGTGAATAACAAGTTTAACATGTTTATTTCGTCAAACTCATCGAACCAATCAAGTGGTGTTTCCTTTAATGAAGTGGTCGAAGATGTTAACTTTGTCAACCAACGTGATTTCAACAATAATTATAGAGACAACCAAAGCGGAAATCAATATCATCTGGGGATGAGAAATCATCCCAATTTCTGCAACGCCAATCCGTACAACTCACTACAACCACCACTTCATTTCTCAATGACAAACACAGTGATAAATAAGAATAAAAAGTTGAGCATAGAAGGCATGTTCACCTCATTCATGGGTGAAATGAAGCTCGGTCGAGAAAGGAAATGTAAGAATGGACTGGATGGAAGCGACCTAGCTTAGATTAATGGGTCAGTTGGGACCCACATGAAATCACTTGAGACCCAAATCTCATAGTAGGATACCATAATAGGGAGCTAATACAAGAAGGGGAGTTTCCCAAGCAACACGGAATTAAACCCCAAAGAACAATGAATGAAATTCGTTTGAGAAGTGGAACACATTATGAAGGAACGAGGATGCCGATCATTGAAAGTGAACCTAAGAAAGAAGCGTTAAAAGATACTGAGGAGGATGTGGTGGAAGTAGAACTATAAATAGGGTATGAGAAGCTAATTCTAACTCTACCACTCTGCACTCTTCAAATTATTTACCGTTCCCACATAAAGTTAAAAAGAAAACAAATGGATGAGTAATTTTATAAATTTTTATGTATTTTTAGAAAAATTCATATAAATATAATATTTGTTGATACTTTAATGCAGATGCCAAATTACGGAAGGATTTTAAATGAGGTAATAAACAAGAAAAGATGACTCGAAGACTTTGAGACCGTGAACCTAACTGGGGAATGTAGTGCATTCATTCAAAAGAAATTTCTCCTCAATATCAAGGACCCCGGAAGTTTCAAAATTCCATGTATAATCGGAGGAAGGCTGGTTTCAAATGCCTTTTGAGATCTCGATGCAAGCATAAACCTTATGCCGTTGTCAATCTTCAAGAAATTTGACATCGTAAGTATTAAATTGACAAATATCACACTCTAAATGGTGGATAGATTCTTGACATAACCGAAGGGTATAGTCAAGGATATGTTAGTTCAAGTCAATGACTATCTATTCTTGGTAGATTTTGTAGTTTTGGATACGGAAGAGGAAGAGAACGTAACTTTGATACTGGGACACCCATTTTTAGCAACAAGTCAAGCCATTATAAGTATGTTCATGGGAGAACTAACATTTCGTATCAATGAAGAGTATAAATTTTTTAAAAGTTATAACTTATGAAAATATGTGATAACGTGCATCGAATCGAAGAGTGTAAAAGGATAGACGATTTTAACACTAATACTGAAAATGTCTTGATTACACCCTCAAATCAGGTTTTGCGCCACTCCTTTAGTTCTTGCTATAATGTTTTGAAAAATTATTGATTCTATGTAGAAAAAGATGAGTAAATGATTCTATGTAGAAAAAGATGAGTAAATGAAAGTGACTAGTGGAAGAAAGGGAATGAGACAGTGATGGCCTCACGTTTGGTAAACAAGTCTCTTAAGGAAAGAGAACGTCCAGATAAAAACAAAAAAGGAAGCGCTGGTTGAGAGGCAACCCAATATTGAAAGGTACATAGGTAGATTTCAATTGACTTTTCTGACCTATTCGTGACCCGATTAGCGATCGCTACTGCATAAGGTTTTAAAGGCAATCATTTGAGACCTGAGTATCGGTCGCGATTGAGGTCACTACTACATGTCTTTTCAAAGGCAATCGTTCAAGACCCGACTCGCAATCGTGAATTGGGTCGTGAACAAGCCATATAACGGATATAAACCCATAAAAATGGATTTTTTTACCACTTCCTATTTTTCCTCTTGACCACGGCTAGTTCTCTCGCCTCTCGACTTTTTTCAACTTCTATTCAATCCACAATAAAATTGTGTTTTAAACATAAAACACATCAAGCTTAATTCATTTCATCATCACAAATACAACAACAAGATATGAATTCTTCAAATTCTCAACTAGGGTTCTTCATTTTGAGTTTTGTGTGGAAAAATTGGTTCATATTAAAAATGTATACTTGTTAGTTGATGCGTATGATCATATATATTGATGAAATTGTTTGATTGGGTGTATAGGCTACTTCAAATTTGAACTTAAGTTTGAGTTTTCATTGAGGAAATTTATCGAACACTTGATATGCAAGCTTAGTTCTTAAATATTTATTAAATGATACAAGTATGTTATGATGATTAGTGAGTCATTAGAATGTGAAATCCTTGATATTGTATCCTTGAGATTTAATATTTTGATGTTTGGGGGTATATTCGTTGAAACGATGACCAATACGACTTGAATTTTTGAAGTTTAATTCAAAATATCCATGTTTATCATAATTGAATAATTATTTGAGTTGATTAAGTCCACTGTGAGTTTATATTGATGAGAATGATTGATGTGAGTTTTGGATGTTCGGTTTCGTTTGTGAATTAGATAAATCAAAAAATTGTTAGTATAGTTAGAGTCAGATTTAATTGAATCTTGTTTGTAGGAAATGGCTTCACGATGCATTGGAACATGATGGGGAGGCAATCCCTCTCGAGCAATTCAAATACAGGAACTGAACTCGTCACCACCATCATCACCTCATATCCCATCTGAAGAAAAAGAGGAGTACATCCTTAATTTAGCTACTGATCCAGACGAATTTGAAGTACAATTACCCTCACTCAAGAGCCAAAAGAAATCAAAATGGATTAGAAAGTTAGGAGTCCAAGTTAAGAAGTATGCAAACTCGGCGTGCATGCAAGCACTCAAAATTGAAGATGATGTGAACCGACTCTTTAGTTGGGTTGGGTGGAACAACGGGCTCATGAATGGATGATGGAGAACATATCACCAGATGACGTCGAAATTTTTGAGCACCCTAGAGGTCAAGAGGGTGAGGACGAAAAGAGATCTGGTGATCTCTTTCTAATTGAACAATACCAACTACTATCTCACTTTCGCCTAAGTCACGGATTTCCCCAACCTCCCGATGGAGGTTTTTATGTATATTTTTTGTCAAAATACAAACAGAAAGAATTTTGTTGCCAATATTTCAAAAGAGACAGAGAAAGAGGCAAAAGACATGACTTGTAGAAGTCTAAAGTCAAGTCTTTTCGAAGAGGAGAATTGTTACAATGATTTTATGGACAAGGCAAGCCTTGAATGGTTAGGTTTGTACGATGATGTAGAGTGCTCGTTTGAAGAGATGAGATGGAAATCTTTCTTTACGAAAAGTTAGATATGTTTGGAGGGTTAACTTCAGAGTTTTTGAGCACCATAGAATGCTAGGGAGATGATAAAAAGAGACATAGACTTACTAATTTTCTAATTGGGAGAAAATAACTATTATCTTTCGGTGTATAATATATAGATTAAAATTCTAAAGATTCTGGAGGTGCATTCAATGGAAGTGGAGAAAGTGAGACCAAGTAACTTTTGTCCTGACTTTTGGAGAATGTTGACTATACCGGGCATAATGCAAGGCTTAGATTTGATGGAGGCTACATTGATAAAAACCTTTTTTTGAGGCATGTTCATTTGTTTTTAGCGAGCACGCTTTTTGCTCATTCCAATATTAACGAGATAACTGAACGTGAGTTGGTGGTGCTTTATGAAATATTCATTGGTGATTCAATAAGTTATATTTATCTATTTATTGAGAATATTATGAGATTGTCCATATAAGGAGGTGTTGATATATGTATTCGTGGTTTAATCACTCATATCATCAAATATCTTGGGTTTAACACAAAAGATTGGAGGCCAAAACACTATAAAAGCTTTATGATGGTGGATCGTAAATTCTTGACCTTTCAAAGAGGTTCTTGGTAGTTTTGTTTACACAATATCAAGAATACACGTGCAGTTTTATCCTTGTCCAATGAAGAGATTGTGAAGATAATAGATAGAAACAATTGGACCTTATCCTCGATTGATCATTTGGAATTGATCGAGGTAGAGACTATAAAAGCAATTTCAAAATGGGAGAGTAAAGCCAAAACCAAGATATGCAAAATCACTTTATGACGATTAGGCGATAATTATGTTGAACTCGGATAAAGATGAAGAAGAGTACTCGGTTTGGCGCTCAAAGCGCCGCTAGCCTCTTAATTGAGGAGTTTAAAATTATACTCATTGCCTTGATTTTTTATCTATATATATATATTTAAAATTTGGTGGTAAGGATGTGCATTAGTGCAGAGTTAGAAAAACATATCTTATCTTGCTTTTTATTTAGTTGCATGTTGTAGTTTTATTATTTTTTAGCACGTTTATTGATTTATTCTATTGATTTAATTTTTTTTAAGAAATGATATTTGATTGTTTATTGTGGAAAGGTTGGAATCAAGAGACCATTTGAAGGTTTATTGTGTTTACATGATGTTGAAAATTGAGGAGTCTTGTAGTCGATTCAAGGTTTGATAAAATTTATCTTTGAACTTGAGAATTCATTGGAGTTTTCAATTCCCATATTTGATTGACATAACTTGTGAGATCATGTTTTGGCAGTGGTCTCAAAGCGAATGGAAATCTCATGACTTCAAGCTCCTTAAATTCCGCTCATTTCGAAATCGGGTGCTTAACCAAACTTTTTTGACTTGGTGGCAACTTCACATGGAAAATGGCAAACATAGTTCCACCCATTGTCTCCTTCTCATGCCACTCCAGCGTACGCATATTAATCTTATTGATGCAACACTTCTTCAAAAACATTGAATATTTTGGAATTCTTTTAGCCGCGTCAAGTGGAGAGAAACTAATCTCAACTGTTTTAAATACCACTTCAAATCATCTAGAGGCCTTAGGCAAGGTGACCCTCTTTCCCCCACCTTATTTGTTCTTGCTGCATATTTTCTTTCCAGGGGATTAAACAATTTATTTTTTTATCATCCTAGCATGTATTACTATTGTGGGAAGGGTTCAGCTATCACTCATCTCTCCTATGCAGATGACATTATAATCTTTACCAATGGGAGGGCATTATCTCTCCTATGCAGATGACATTATTACCACGGGACCTCAAGTGTCTTCTTACTTCGCAACATGATGTCGTTTACATGTCTTGAATTTATTATAGGTTGAGATGGCAATTCATCACCCGCTTGCATGTCTAAATGATTGATGTGCTCCGCCAATTGGCTAACTTGACACCCTAAATTTTTTATGCTAGCCATAGTGTCTTGCTGGAATTGCAAAGTGTTAGACACCAATATTTTCATTATATCCTCTAGCGACGGTCTGGAATTTTGTTCAACCAATGACTGGGGATAGTATTGTGGGCATTAATATTCAAAGTGTGATCCATCATACTCAAAAGGTTGTCCATCCATTCCTTACATAGAATCATAAGCATAAAATTGATGAGAGTATGCTTGCATTCATAAAAATATCGTTTGCGCTGCCAAATGTGCGAAAGTCTTATTCGCCACCTGTTGGTATGGGATGACTATGTACTCTTGCAGCAAAAAATTGTAACAAAAGAAAACAAGCTGGGGAAGGGGTGATGATGAGACTAATCCTAAAAACTAAATAAGAAATAAATAAGAAATAAAAGGAAATAAAGTTACTTCTAAACTAATTTCAAGTAATACTCAAAAATCACATTTTAATTGCACCACTCCCCGGCAACGACACCAAAATTTGACCGCACATCGCAATGTGGTAAATTTAATAGTTATAAAGTTTTCCTTCCTTTACTCCACTAACTAGTAGTATCGGTTAGTAAGGGCCGATCCGAGAGAAGTGTGAATTAAATTATAATAATCTAATATTAATTGAGATAATAAAAACTAAACGAAAGGGGTTATAGAAAATTTTTATATAAATTACTAATAATAAAAATAAACTAAAGCACAAAGAAAATATTGACAAAAATAATATAAAGAAAGCTTTCGGTTCACGGTTCCGTCTACACCCCGCTCGACCAAATCTAATTAATTGTTATAGCTAATCCTATTATTTTTTCGAAATTACTAGCCCTAAATAACAATAAGCTGTGTTAGTCTCCTTTACTGAATAATTAATCGAAATAAGCTATTCGACTAAATCTAACTATTGGACAACCCATAATAAGTTCTCCATATTTAATGCAATAGCAGCTTTTAGAACTAGGAAAATAGGCTAGTTTAAGTAATAAACTCAGAAGCTTGGTTTATTTAATTTAGTTCATATTATCCCTAATATTGCAAATATTATTTGCTACAAATGAATCAAATACGACAATAATTATGGATTGAAGGTTTAATTCTAGCGATAGATATATAAAACTTAATCTAGGTGATCAAGCTAGAAAAAGTAAAAATACATCTTGATTAATAAAAATAGAATAACACAATAAATTCCATTGAAACAATATAAATCGTCATGGGAATTAATCAAAGTATAATCAAGTCATTAGGGTTCAACATCCCCGGAATCGAAATAAATAAATTAGCTACGCATATCGTTCAATAATGTAAAAAAAGTCATGAGTTTATCAAATAATAATAATAATAATAATAACAAAGGGGACATAAATTTTCTCTAGGAAGCTGCTCCCAACCCAATTATGGCTGCGGCTCCTATTTCTTCCTCAGTACGCTTGTGCCTTCTTTTTGCTTGCCTTGCAAGTTAAACTTGCGGCTCTCTCCCCACTCTCTCCCGAGGTAAGATTCTCCAAAGTCTCGTGCTGCTGTTTTTGTCTATCCCCGGGCTGCTATCATAGCTGTCTTTTTAAAGGCACGTACCCGGGCCTGTTCGTTTTCCACGTTTACTAATTCAAAAAAAAGAGAAAGTTTTCGCGGGCGAATATTTACTCTTGCAATGCACGCCAATGGGACCCTCCAATAAGTCTATTGGAATTGGCTCTATATTAATGGAATCTCATCACCTTTGGCTTTTTTATTCGATGGAGAGATAAGCCTGTGGCCATTGGTTTCCTAACCAATCAAACGAATTCTTAGTTCTATACAAAGTTCGTCCCCTTTCGTCAAATAGGTAAAGTAGGCATACGAACCACTTTTCCAAGGGCTCTAAATTCCTGAATCTATGCTGGCACTGGGTAATCTTGTGTGGATAACAGACCCAGTGTCAGTGGTAACATGTCAAAATCGGAGGCCAATTTCCTTAAAACTCCACTTGCAGGCCCACACTCGTCCATCTCAAGACCAAAACACCTCAAAATCACTTAAATAAACATAAATTATAATATTGAAGTATCACAGATCAAATGTGTCAATAAGAAGAAAAAATCAACTGCCCAAATAAATAAAATGCATATAAGAATACGATTTTAACATAGAAAAACATGCGCCTTTTTCTACTTATCAGGTATGTTCATTTATTTTTAGAGAAAATAATATATCAAGAATAAAATTCCATAATATATTATTGTACCCTATCAGTCTCTTTCAGAAGGATACTATGCAATAAATGCCTATATATGCATGCAAGAATACACACAAAACTAAAATTCATGAAAGTCACAAATTTTTTGATGTTTATAAAACTCAACACTTAGTAAACTTTAAACTTCATATTACTCTCTTAAATATTGTAGAATTTGAAGGTCTATGGTTTTAAAAATAATTATCAGTTTATGATGTTGTTATCAATATTAACCAACACTGAATACCAACATCAACCAGAGTTAATCGAAAATTATACAGCGGAAATAAAACTTAAAACACAGCAAATTAAATTCAGTTCACAAGTAAAAGTACTTGTGAACTTGGGTGTACAAACCTGAAAACTATATTACTTTATTGTTCACGATCAATACAAAAGTATGAAGTAATATATGAAAACTAAAATATCAAAAACTTGATACTAAATACTTGTCTCCGTGATAAAAAGATCTTCTCCGTTGGTTACACAACTTCGAAGAACTTGTTAATCTAGAACAATGGCTCCAAGCAGTCTTCACGTCCTTTCCTTTGATGTGCGTCTTGCGTTGCGTCTTCTTCAAAATTCGTGCGTCTCCGTGCGCAAAAAAAGTTGTCCCAAGCTTTAGTATTATCTTGTCTTAAATAGACAATCCTAGAATCCTAAACTTGGTAAACAAGTAAAACAAATCCTAAACATAATCTAGGAGAATAACTAAAGTCCTATAAATAAACTAGGAAACAAAATCTAGAGTTCTTAATTTATTTTGTGCCCAAGAAAGGCAAATAACAAAATAGGAATTATTGCCAAAAATAAATTCCTCAACAATCTCCCCCTTTTGCCTTTCTGGACAAAATACTACGACGCAAAAACAAAAGCTACTAACTCCCCTAAGTTGGAAAAAATCCCCCAAAATAAATACCCAATGTTATTAAGACATAAAACCAACATTACAAACCAACATTGTATATTTATACTCATCAAAACAAAACACAAGGAATTTATTGACTTTGGACCCTCTTTGACCAACGAGGGGATGTCGAAGTTCCTTCACCTCGATCCTTTCGCTTCTTCAACTACTTCCTCTTCATCTTCTTCAAGGCCTTATTGCGAGAGCGAATCCTCTTCCTACGTTTCTCTCGTGCAAGACTCGCCAAGGCCTCGGCAGCAACAACATCATCCTTATCCGCGTCATCCTTATCTGCGTCGCCAACATCTCCCCCTTTTTGACCAGAAGGCGAAAGGGCCTCCATAATCGAACCATGAAGTGACTTCAATTGGGTCATTTGCGTATCAATCCAAGCCACATGCGCCCGAAGAACCTGCGCAGAAATGGGGACCATGTTGGGACCAATGTTGGGAACGTTGGACCCAACATCACTAGCAACATTGGCCTGCCGGTATACCCTAACCGGACTTTATTGGACTTCTGTTTCGACTAATGAGATATTTTCACACATCTGCCAACTTCAAGGCCCCACACAACTCATATCAAATACGGAAACCACAAATACACATCAACAACGCAATAATCTAGAATTGACGCCCCACAAATGAATCACAAAAGCACTAACATGCGTACCTTTGACTTCTAAATCAAATGATGACTAAAGAATTTAACCGAAACATAATTCATCAAAGCAATTCAAGCAAGTACTTTTTAACATTATTAATTCAACTCCCGGAATTTAATTGCAAAAATTTCAAAAACTTCAAAAATTCAGCCCATGTGCATATACCTTATAAACCATTAACTCCCACTCCCACAAACTTAAAATTTAGCTTGTCCTCAAGCGAACACAAAGCAAGAACAAGCAAATCATAATAAGTTATAAGAGAAGAGTAAGGTAAAAGAAATCACCCGGTTAAATGACGAGGGGGTCTCGGTTCCAGACGATCTTTTTCAAAAAATATGCCCAATCATCCAATCGACCAAGCTTTGTACCCTTCAACTGTAAAAATAAAAATCAAAATAGAAATAATGACATTGGGTTGCCTCCCAACAAGCGCCTTTTCTTATCGTCGTCGGCTCAACGTGTTACCCCTCAATTCCATGGGGGTTTCGGTGGAGGTCTCAAAGTACATGGAATTCCCATGAATTCATCCTCCATAATTCACATCCGTTTCGACGTTGGATGCTTAACCGGATCCTTACAACTTTGTGGTGGCATCTCATAGAATTTTGCTAAGATTGTCTCGTCTATCGCCACATACGGAAGATCATCGGTCGCCTTCTTCTCAAAAACATCTTCACGCACGTAAGTCTTTTCTTCATCCTTCATCACTTGACACACGGTCCATGATGGCAATGGCTTTGGCTCGGCAACGATAGAATAAGGAACATCATTTGTAAGCGCAAGCAGACTATGATCAACACGTGTCCGCCTCGTTTCTTCTTCCTCTAACTCGTATTCGTCCTCCAATTAAAATGTCGGGTCCTCCGCATCACCGATTTTCCCCACATCTTGCAGCATGATGGCACTCACATTCTCCACGCGTTCCTCGGTTTGAGAAGACAATCGTTTATCCAGTTGGTTGATGTGATCCGCCATTTGACTCAATTGAGCTTCAAGCTTCTTGGTGTTCGTCATCATGGCCTCCATCATCTCTATGAGGGCTAGGGACGGTTCTTGTGGTTGGGGATGGTCATCATATTGTCTCGAAAAAACTTGTCCCCTTTGAAAATTTTGAGGGTCCCCCCACCTTGGCTCGTAAGGATCGTAGTTCCCCTCTTGCCATATTCTAGGACTCACTCCATAGGCGTTGTTTCAAGGTTGGCTCGTAGTGTTGGACACAATCTGCATGGTCGAACCGTAGCCCTCTTAATGATAGTGGACTTCAACTCATTCAACTAAGCTTGCAACGAACCAGTGTCTACCTCATTTACCGACCTCAATGAATTATCACGGTAGCCGAATTGCTGAGAATTAGCCGCCATGTTCGAGATCAACTCCCTTGCCGCCGTCGGTGTCCTATCCATGAGTGAGCCTCCGCTTGCCGCATCTATCATATTTCTATCAGTGAGACAGAGACCTTCATAAAAGTATTGTATTAATAACTCCTCGCCTATTTGATGCTGAGGGAAACTAGCGACGAGTCTCTTAAAACGCTCCCAATACTCATGCAATGTCTCCTCGGATAACTGCCTCACTGCACAAATGTCCTTACGCAAGCTCGACACTCTTGAAGCGGGAAAAATATCTTTGCAAAAATACCCTCTCTAATGCCATCCACGTGGTGATGGATCTAGGAGGTAAGTAAAAAAGCCAATCCTTAGCGAGACCCTTCAATGAAAATGGAAATGCCCGTAGTTTAATTTGTTCGTCAGTCTGGCGGGCTTCATGCTCGTGCATATAACATGAAATTCCTTCAAGTGCTTGTGTGGGTCCTCTCCATCTAATCCATGGAACGCCGGCAAATGATAGATTAATCCGGATCTCAATTCGAATTTAGCATCCTCCATGGTTGGAAACGTGATGCAAAGTTGTTGTTGCGGGAGATCCGGATTTGCTAGCTCCTTCAACGTGCATTCTCTACCTCCTGCCATAGTCACAAGATCTAAAAAGAAAATTAATGAAAATTATTATTTTTTTTCGAAAATAAAAAATTATTTTTATTATTAGTATTATTTTTTTTGAAAACGAAAATAAAAATAAAAATAAAAAATATTTAAATACGTCAAATCACAATTTAAACGCGTCACTCCCCGGCAACGGCGCCAAAATTTGGTCCGCTCTTTGTTAAGCGTCAAATTAAATATTTATTTTCTCATCTTTTCTCTACCAACTAGCAGTAGTGATAAGTAAGGGTCGATCCCACGAGGAGTATGGTTAGATTGTGATAGTTCGTATTTTATTAAACTAAAAATACGGGGTTTTAAATATTGAATTATTAATTAATGAAATAAATAATTAAAAATGAGCAATAAAATAATTAATGAAAAATTCAATAATGACAAAGATCTAACTCTAGTTCAGTTTCCACCCTTGATTCACTCATTTAACCAACCAAAATATCATAATCCATTCATCATGTGCGACTAAAAATCCTAAGTAACAATAAGCTCTGCTACTCGAATTTGCCCTTACCGTGTACTTAACTAAAATAAGCTCTTTAATCAATTCTAATTAATGAAAAACCTAGAATAAGCTCTCTAGATTTAATCCACCAAAAGCATTAAGAACCATGCAAATAGGTTAATCTAAGCAATAAACTCATAAGCTCAGTTTATTTAACTTATGTTGTGTTATCCCTAACGATGCATTTTCATTAGTTGCTTCATAGAAATAGAGATTATGACAATTACACGGGAAGCAATCTTATTTCTAGCAATAGATAACCAATTCCTAATCTAGGTGATCAAGCCAAATTAAGAATTAAGCAATCATGTCATGAATTTATCATGAGAAGTGAACAAGATAACACAAGCAATCGTATATGAAGAATGAAAGATAATATTGCATAAATTAATTAAAATATAGTTTCACGAGGGTTTCAACATCCCTAGAACTAGATAAATCAATCTACTCACTCGTGGAGTTCATATAATAATAGGAAAATAAAGAAACAAAATATTGTTCTAAGATATAAAAGAGATGAGAAAGCTTAGATCTTGAATCTTGAGTCTTCAATCTTCAAGCTCTTGATGGTTGGGTGTTTTGGACTCCTTTTGGTGCTTAGAAACCCTATGATTTATGTTGTAGATGAATTTGGTGTTTAAGGGAGGTATTTATAGGTTTAGATGTCTTGGAGAACAAGTTCCCTTGCTAAAATAGGATTTCCGCCCCTTTTATGTCGGTTATGCACTTTCCATAACTGTTTCCTCGAGCAAATAGGACTCCTAGCGCCAGGCAAACATAGACGGGCGCGCGTGCAGCATAGGCGAGTCAGGGAGCTTTCTATAACGGTTCTTGACTAGCAGTGATGTAGGTCAGCTACCGCTGGACTTTCTATAACGGTTGTAACCAGCGATAACCCATCTAGATAGCCCAAAATCGTCCTTTCTTTGCCAATTCACTCGTTTTGTCTCTCGTTTCCTCGTGCAACTCTTATGCATCATCCTTAAATCTTCAGCTCACCAATTTATCACCTAATTACTGCAAAATAGATAAAAAAAAATACACAATTTGTGCTCGACTACTCATAATAATAAATATGCGAGAAATAAACATATATAAGAATATTAAGCACATAAAAATATATGAATTAAACCATTAAATAAAGCACAATTTCTCGCCCATCAGGCGCCTGCCAAGGAAGATCAATAACCAGTGCACCTGTAACATGGTGGCCCCTCAGAGCAAACCAGTCAGCCTCCCCAATAAGCACATTATCAGGATGAAGCGCCAAACCATGATTCTCAAGCAAGCTGAAGATCAAAGAGGGAAAGCACAACGATGCGGCAGACCTGGTGGTGGTGAAATTCGTGATAATATCAAAAACATGCTGCCCGAATCTAAACTAGATTCCTCTCCCAAGCTTATACAGAAATTGAGCCTGAGGCCGCGTAACACAAGTCGTGTTCTTGGAGGGAACCCAATTTGAAATGGCAATCTTGTGCAATATAGAGTAAAGAGAAGAAAGTCTGGTGCTCGGAAACTGTTCAAACCACGCATGCACCATACCGCCAGACAAGAACAAAATAACCTCATTCATATCATCCAAAGTAGAATCACCCCGATACGGTTCAGTCCTAAATAGCTCATCAATCAAATCAGGGGTAAAACTAAATACTTTGCCACGCACAAATACTTTGCCAAAATTCATAGAATTTAGATCAACAATGGAGGGTAACAGATTGGCATAAAGCTCCACGACTATATCACGAACAAAAGGCATGGCAGTTGAGACTGTGGAATACATACCTTTATGCTAAAAATAGGAAATTTAGTTCTGCCTCTCAAACAACTCAACTGAGACTCGGCGCTCAGCAATCATATGCCGGGTCTGGAACTCAGAAAACAAATCCTCGGCTTCAGCAGTCAAGAACTTATCGGAGTATTTCACCATGTCCTCAAGTTCAATGGCCCGAGAGGGAGAGCCACCAGAGGAGTCCGAGGGAATAGAGGTGTCTGAGGGAGCCGGCGTGGGAGCACGGGGAAGCAATATCATCAGAGGAAGAGCTGGAGGACGAAACAGGCGGGGAATGATGTGATGTTGGTATGAGGGAAACAACATGAGGAGCAACATTGTCCTCCTTAACAACCTTCTTTTTCTTCTTGTCCTTCTTGTAGGTAGAAAGAATATCATTAATAGGCACATCAAAGGATGAGTCAGGGGAGTACTCAAACAGATCAGGATCAAACTCGGGTTGATCACTTCGAACTGGAGACGAAGGAGGAACAACAGTAGACGGTCTGGATGAACTAGTGACCTCTCCTGAGAAAAAATCTAAAATAGTATACGGAGGGGATGAATATTCAGTTTAACTGGAACCTGGAGAAACCTTGACGGCCGCCGGTACAGATTTCTTATCGGCCATCTTCACAGTCTTCTTTCGGTGAGGTGTCTTCTTCGCTGTTAGACTTGGAGCCGAAACAAATGGAGGCACCGACCCTTCCACCGGAGGAGTAGGGACATAATCATCATCGTCAGGATCCGACATCACCATAACATCCTCCGCGAGGTTCATGTGCTCAATTGGCACATTTCAGCGTGGCCCTGCTTGGCTCTTCGGTACTGCAGGCGACACTACGCCGGGAGGGATATCGCGCCATCATCGGGACCTTTTCAGGGTAGGGTTCCCCACTCGTCCAAATGTTTGAGAAACAAACGTCAAATTTGGTGGATTGTCAACATCAATTTCGTTGTCGGGCTATCCTGGGAACACATGCGCTTCAGGGGCAGCATCAATCGGAGGTGGAGCTGGAACAACGTCGTGAGATTCGTGTGGTGGCGAGGGCGGTGGTGATGTTAGGATGGAATAAGAACCAGCACCGACTTGGGCGCGAATGTCCAGGCTTCCAATTTTCACTTAGGGTGCTGGAACCTGTTCGCCGGAGTGACGGAACTCTGCCGACAACTCAGGGATAGAAGAGGACGAGGGCGAGTTCGACATCCTGCAAATTTCTTAAAGGAAAGAACACAAGAGCAACAAAATCGAAATAGATGGAGAATATTTATGAGAACTCAAGAGTTGAAGTGCAGAGGGTTAATGATCAAATGGTAAAAGGAATCAGGTATTTAAGCTTCCCAAAAAAATGACCGTTGCCAAGGAGAGAGAGAAATAGAAAATAAAAGGAAAAAAACCCTAATTTTACCTTCCAGTGGATTTTGGGCCTATAACCTGATTTTCTTCCCTTCTTAAAACAAAACCACTCCCCCTTAATGTAGGATACGTGATCAACCCCCCACTTCAACCATTATCTCAATTTATTTAAAAAATAAAATTACACGACTCCTATTACAAAATTAACCAAAGTAGTGAGCTGGATCAGTTGAACCATCAGCAAAGTAGAATCAACCTTGTGCAATATGAATTATCACTCTCCAAATCATGCTCGTTATTACCTGTCCAGTCGTCCGAGTACAACTCCACTGAAACACTTAGTTAATTAGATTCAAAATGCAATTAAGAGAATTCTTGATAGACAAAAACACAAGCAACAGTTCGCACAACAAATAGGCATCTTCCCAAAGTATGAATCTCCTATTTGATGCCTAAAATTCATGACCGAAAAAGGTTTTCTTTTTAATTCACATTACGGTTTTTAATGACTCGGTCAGTGTTGCTTTTTATTACTGACAACATTATATACCAACATTGCCTCAGGCGAAGTCAATGGAGACTTACCCCTTAACCCAAGTTAATGACTACGTCAAAATAACTCAAGAAGGTGAAATTTAAAGATTGGATCAATTTGTATCCAAATTTTCTTCATATTTTTAGGGATTTGAAGAGAAATAGCATATCTTCAGCAATTGCTGTTAACACCTCTTGTTTTGGGACCTGGGAGAAAAACCAGTTTCTGCGAGCAAGCTCCATAATCACCTAATTGAAGAGGTTAGTCTTTTTGTAATAACTTCTATTGCAACACATGAACTTATCGCACTTTCAACCAAACTCAATGCATTTGAGTTATGAATGAAAAGAAGAATAAAAATGCATGCAAAAGTATACAGATGTTGTGACTGATGTTGATATGATGTGTCACAACATCACAAACCAACATTGGACCAGACAATGCACATACTGAGATCTCTTCTCAAACGAGAGAAGGCCTCAAAATCTAATGCCTTTGTGAAGATGTCAGTAAGCTGATTGTCTATTCCTATATGCTCAAGGCTAACAATCTTCCTCTCAACTAAGTCTCAAATAAAGTGGTACCTTATGTTAATGTGTTTGATTCGAGAATGCTGGACTCGGTTTTTAGAGATGTAAATGGCACTGGAATTGTCACAAAGCACAGTCAAAATACTACTGTGCAGACCATAGTCTTCTATCATTTGGTTCATCCACAACAATTGTGCACAAGCACTTCCAGCTGCAATATACTCGGCTTCATCTGTAGAAAGAGAAATACAATTATGTTTTTTGCTATACCAAGAGATTAGATTATTTCCCAAGAAAAAACAGCCCCAAGTAGTACTCTTCCTATCTACCACATCCCCAGCCCAATCCGAATCAGTATACCCTACCAGTTCAGTACCAGTGTCCTTAGTGTACCACACACCTAATTTTGTTGTACCAGCAATGTACCTTATGATTCTTTTAACGGATTTTAAGTGTGACTCTTTTGGATTAGATTGATATCTAGCACACAAATAGACATTATACATAATATCAGGTCTACTTGTTATCAAATACAACAGAATCCCTATCATGCTTCTGTACATGGTGTTATCAACACCCTTACCAACATTGTCTCTCGACAGTTTCACAGTTTTACCTAAAGGAGTTTTCTTATGCGTTTCACTTTCTAACCCAAAATTTTTGACTAAGTTCTTAGCATATTTGGTCTGATAAAGGAAAATACCATCATCAAGCTGTTTGATTTGAAGACCGAGAAAGTACGAGAGATTACCTTCCATGCTCATCTTAAATGTGTCGGACAAAAGAGTGATAAACTCCTTGACCATCTGCTCGTTAGTGGATCCAAAAATAATATCATCTACATAAATTTGGACGATTAAGATGTGCTTATTGGATTTAAGGAGAAACAAAGTTTTGTCAACTTCCTCTCGTCTAAAGTTCAAATAGAGCAAATATTGAGTCAACCTTTCATACCAAGCTCTAGGAGCTTGATTTAAACCATATAAAGCTTCCTTCAGTTTGAAAACAATGTTAGGTTTTTGGGGATCTACAGATCCTTTAGGTTGCTCAACATAGACCTCTTCACTTAAGACTCCATTTAAAAATGCACTCTTTATGTCCATTTGATGCAATGATATCTTCATATAACAAGCAACATCGATAAAAGTCTTACCGACTCAATGCGAACAACATGGGAAAATGTTTCATCAAAGTCAATTCCTTAAATTTGTGTGTACCCTTGCGCAACCAGCCGAGCTTTGTTCCTCACAATGTTACCTGCCTCATCAGTTTTGTTCTTAAAGATCCACTTTGTCCTAGTGACGTGAGAGTTCTCTGGGCGAGGGACTAAATCCCAAACATCATTTTTGGCAAATTGGTCCAGCTCCTCTTGCATTGCCTTTATCCAGAATTCATCCTTGAGCACATCCTCCACACGCTTGGGCTCTGTTTTAGAAAGATACAAAGACTCACGAATCTTAGAACAATTAATAGACAGACATATGTACCTAACCATTTCTTTGAAATTTATCTGTCTCCTTCTTGTACTCCTTTCATCTATGTCTCCGATGATTTGGCCCACGGGGTGGTTTCTCTGAATCCTAGATGGGATGTCCCTCTCATGAAGATCAATAGGGTCAGCTGGGTCTTCTTCTTATGATTCAGAATATGATTCTGCAGCGGCTTGAGTTGATGTTGGTTCTGATGTTGAGTTCCCAGAACCAACATTGGTACCAACATCACTCAATTCCTTGATTTCAGCACCTCCATCTCTGTTCTCAATACCTGCACTATCATCTATAGGAAGAGTGACATTATCTTGAAGATTTTGATCATAGACCAGATCATTATCCTCGGTAGGTTTAACTCCACTTGTCAGATCATCAAACTTGACATTGACGTACTCAAACATGCTACGTGTTCTAAGATTAAAAAACATATATGAATGACTATTTTTGGAATAACCCATGAAGATGCACTTGTCTCTTTTTTAGTCCAGTTTAGCTAGATGATTTCTATCATTGAGCACATAGCAAATACATCCAAAAACATGAAAATAGCTCAAGTTCGGCTTCTTACCCAATAGTAATTCATAGGGTGTGGCGCATGATCCTTGTCTAAAATAAACCCTATTTATTATATGGCATGCAGTATTTATAGCTTCAGCCCAAAAACGTTTTGCAATGTCATTAGAAATGAGCATAGTTCTAGTCATCTCAGCTAGAGATCTATTTTTTCGTTCAGCTATGCCATTTTGTTGGGGAGTGATTGGTGAAGAAAACTCATGACTTATGCCTTCCGAAGTGTAGTATTTTGAAAAGGATGCATTTTCAAACTCTTTTCCATGATCATTTCTAATCCTACCAATGTTCACTCCAAATCTTACACACAACCTCTTTGGAAGTTTTTTGAATGCTTCAAAAGTTTCAAATTTTTCTTTTAAAAACTATACCCAAGTTAAATGAGAAAAATCATCAACAATGACTAATACGTAGCTTACCACCAAGGCTCTCAACTTCAAGTGGTCCCATAAGATCCATATGAAGGAGTTTGAAGCAAGATGATGTAGTGAGACTTTGCTGTACTGGATGTGGCACCCTGACCTGCTTTCCTTTCTTGCATACCTCGCACACAGGAATGATCTTGGTGTTAAGCTTAGGCAGCCCATTCATAGCTTCTTCTTTGGCCAACCTGTCCATCATCTTGTAGTTGAAATACCCAAACTTTTGATGCCATACCCCAGCATCACTTAATTGAGATAATTTGCAAAAGCCATCACTTTGAATTTGGTAGCAGTTATCTAAAGTCCTTTGACCAGTGAGAATACACGGTTCATTCTCCTCATAGACTTCACACTTTTCACGGTTGAATTTGACACTAAAACCTCCGTCGCACAGTTGACTTATGCTTATCAAATTTGCAGTAAGTCCTTTTAAAAGCAACACATTTTCTAGGGTTACAATGCCAGGAACATGGATAATTCCTTTACCAACTATTTGGCCATTTGCACCTCCACCATACTTAACCTTTCCACCTCAAAATCTGACAATGTTGGAAAGTAGTTCCTCTGACCCAATCATATGCTTCGACCATCCACTATCAAAATACCAGGCTCCAGGGACGTGGGATTTCAGAAAGGTATGGATCATATTGCACTTGATGGTATTTTTCTTGACCTACACTTGTTTGAACCTGGTGTTGGTATTGATGTTGGTAACACGGGAACCAACAAGGGATTCTGCAGCTACTTTTATTCTCTAAAAATGTCTTCTCTCGCCAATAATCTTCCAGAAAAAAGGCTGAATGTGACCTGGTTCACCACAATGATGACACACGAACTGTCTCCTTCTCTTCTTGTGGCGTTTGGACGATTTTTGTTCTTGGATAGATACTTGTGTTGGCTGATTCGGTTTATAACCAATTCCATGCTTTGAGGTTTCTGGGAAGCTGATCTCCAAGATTTCATCAAGCTTCGCCTTCCCTTTGTTCAGATTCATGATAGTTCCTTGAACCTTTGTCAACTCGGTTTTCACCTTTTCTACCTCAGCATCCTTCTTGGTGAGCGACGTTTCCAAGCAAACAATTATGTCGAGTTGATCATCCTTCTCCTTGGTTAGTTTTTCCACTTCTTTCATGAGATCCTTGACCTTGAGTACCTGTTTTCCCCAACTGACAAACAGTTGCTTGTGCTCAATACTTAACTGCTCGTATTCCTCAAGGTAATCAGTAGTCTCTGTATTCAGGCACACAATGTTGGTTTCAAGGATACCAACATGGTTGTCTTCGTCCCACACAACATTGGAGAATAAAGATGGAACAGGTTCAATTGACTCGGAATCATTGACATCCTCAGTAAAGTCTGTAGCAACCATGTTCTTCTTCCTAAGAGTGTTAGCACACTCATTCTTATAGTGTCCCCAGCCCTTAAACTCATGGCATTGTACCTCACTGAGTGGTTTCGGGGAACTGGATGCATTGGATATTGATGGTGAGGACTGAGATCTGGGAAGAGTGCGTCCAGTGAACTTTGGTGCAGACACCGGTGGTTTAGTCTTTGTGTTTGATCCTCCAAAGTTGTTCTTCTTCTTAAGAAAATTATTAAAGCGTTGGGTCACAAAGAATAATTCACCTTCCTCAAGAGTAGTGGATTCCATTTTTTTCCAGAATCGCATTCATGTTAAATTCCTCATCGTCTTCATCGTTGTTAAAGCTAGCATCGGAGGAGAGAGCAACATTCTTCTCTTTTGAGTTGGAACCGAGGTGTTCCATCTCATATTGCTTGATAGAGCCAACTAAGTTATTAAACTCGATGTCATCAACATCTTTGGATTCTTCTATGGAAACTACTTTGACGGTGAATTTCTTTGTGATGGATCTCAGTAGTTTTCCCACAAGACGCGAGTTTGTTATTTATTCCCCAAGATCTCTACACTTGTTTGTAACATCTGAGAGTCTCATGGCGTATTCCATGATAGAATCCTTTTCTTCCATCCTCATTGACTCAAAGGTGGACATCAACATTCTGAGCCTTGATCTCTTTACGCTCTGGGTACCTTCACACACCCTTTGGAGTGCATCCCATGCATCCTTTGATGAGTGGCAATTCTTGATGACTCTGTAGTAACTTGAATCTACATATCCACACAAGGCGTTGATGCATTTGGAATTCCAGTTTGCAGCAGCTATTTCGTTAGCAATCCAATCTTCCTCTTTCTTGTCAATGGTATCACCTTCACCATCGGTGACACATGGATTTTCCCATCCGATTAGAACGGTTCTCCATGAACGTTCTTCAATGCTCTTTAAGTGCCACGGCATCCTCTGTTTCCAGAGGGAATAGTTATCCCCATTGAGGATCGGAGGCCTTGGGTTGCCTTGAGCATCCATAGCACCTAAAAATAAGGATCAGTACTTAAAAGGTTAAATAACCCGCTCTAGATGCCAATTGTAGAATTTGAAGGTCTATGGTTATAAAAACAAGTATCAGTTTATGATGTTGTTATCAATGTTAACCAACACTGAATACCAACATCAACCAGAGTTAATCGAAAATTATGCAGTGAAAATAAAACTTAAAAACACAGCAAATTAAATTCAGTTCACAAGTAAAAGTACTTGTGAACTTGGGTGTACAAACCCGAAAACTATATTACTTTATTGTTCACGATCAATACAAAAATATGAAGTAATATATGAAAACTAAAATATCAAAAACTTGATACTAAATACTTGTCTCCGTGATAAAAAGATCTTCTCCGTTGGTTACACAACTTCGAAGAACTTGTTAATCTCGAAAAATGGCTCCAAGTAGTCTTCACGTCCTTTCCTTGTTGTGCGTCTTGCGTTGCGTCTTCTTCAAAATCCGTGCGTCTTCGTGCGAAAAAAAGTTGTCCCAAGCTTTAGTATTCTCTTGTCTTAAATAGACAACCCTAGAATCCTAAACTTGGTAAACAAGTAAAACAAATCCTAAACATAATCTAGGAGAATAACTAAAGTCCTATAAATAAACTAGGAAACAAAATCTAGAGTTCCTAATTTATTTTGTGCCCAAGAAAGGCAAATAACAAATTAGGAATTATTTCCAAGAATAAATTCCTCAACAATTGTAGAATTTGAAGGTCTACGGTTTTGAAAATAAATATCAGTAGACGATGTTGTTTTCAATGTTAACTAATACTGAAATCAACATCAAATAGTTTCCGAATAATAAACAGCAGTTTTAGAAAACAGATGGTGAGAACGATGTTAACAACATCAAAACCAACATCACACAGAGTTTAAAAATGTGCAGTGGAATAAATATTAAAAATCGAACACAAAAATTTAAAATCAGTTCACAAGAAAAAGATATTTTTGAACTTGGGTGTACAAACCCAAAAACTATATTACTTATCTTGTTCACGATCAATACAAAAGATTCAAAGTAATATATGAAAACTACGGTATCAAAAACTATGATACTAAAATACTTGTCGCCTTGAAGGATGATGATCTTCTTTTTTGGTTACGCAACTCCAAAGATCTCCGTGGTTAAAATCGTGGCTTCAAGTCTTGTGGCAAAGCTTGTGATGATCTTCCCCGTTGGTTATGCAACTTCGAAGATCTCCTCGATTTAGATCGTTGCCACAAGTCTTTTACTTGTGTTCCTCTTTGCTTGCGCGTTGTCTTGTTGTTGCGTCCTTCTCGAAATGTCGTGTATGTAAGTGTCTCGAAGGTGTCCTGTTCTCTTGGCTTTGTCTTGTCTTAAATAGAAGAGTCCTAAAGTCCTAAACTTGGTAAACAAGTTAAACCAATCCTAAACACAATTTAGGAAACTAAATAAAGTCTTAAAGTCCTTTTAGGAAAAAAAATCTAGAGTCCTAATTCTAGTTCCCTAATATATTTTGTGCCCAAGAAAGGCAAACAACTAAATAAGGAATTATTCCCAAGAATAAAATCCTCAACAATCTCCCCCTTTTTCCTTTTTGGACAAAATACCCAAGACGCATGAAAATGATCAAAAGACTAAAAACTTCCCCTGAATTAGAAACTCCCCCTAAATTAGAAACTCCCCCTAAAAGAAGTAACCATTGTTTATTCACAGCAGCGTCTTCTACATTTTTCTCCCCCTTTTTGTTCTGAAATAAAACGGACCTCATCAACCGAGTCCTTAAGCGCCTGGTGCTGTGCAACCTGGTTATCAAACAAAGTAATCTGGACTTGGACAAACGAAGCAGAAAAATGTACCATGTTGGTACTGATGTTGGGAATACCAGAACCAACACCAGACATGACACCAGCTCGAAGAGGCGCCTGGGTGCCTAAAGAAGGCAATCTGATTCTGCTTCACGAAAACATCAACGGGGATTTGGCGCTCAGCAATCATGCCTCCATTTTGAAATCCCAAGAACAACTCTTCATCTTCACTCGTCAAGAACCTCGTGGAGATTGGTTCCATGTCTTCAATCTCAACGTCTTGAGACGGAGCCTCATCAGAGCTAGCAAAGTGGTCGGAGGCAAATATTGACATTGGTGGACTGGCAGATGGAACATTGTAAGAATCGAAGCTTGGAGAAGAGACAGGATTGTATGCAGGGGATGTTGGTTTCGGTGACACAACACCAGAACCAACATGGGCTGACACGACAGCTTTGGACTTGTTCTTTTCTCTCATTGGGTTGAATTCTCTTATTATCTAGACGCACAGCATGTTTCCGGAGCTTTGCTGGGTGATGGTGAATTCGACATTCTGCAAGAGAATTGGAAACAACCACAAACACAAAATCGAGTGCCGTAGGCAGTAAAATTAAGAGAAAGGAAAAGTAAAAAACCTTAACTTGTCAATTTGGGTAAAGATGACTAGAGTAGGGAAGGAAACGGGTAAATAAAGAATAAACTGGATAAATAACCCCCCACTGCCAATTTTAAAATCCAAAATTTTCTTTCTCAAAATAAGACACACGATCTCTATACTTAAATAGCCCACTGTCTCTTAACTGGAGAATAAAAATCATAAATCATAACTACAAATTGAAACCGAGATAGAGCTAGATTTTTATAAACCATCACCATAGTTGAACAAAGCTTTTGCAAAGCAATTTCTCACTCACCAAATCAATATCTTTATTACATGTCCAACCGTCCGATTACAACTCCAATGAAACACGCGGTTAGCAAGATTCAAAACAATATTAAGAGAATTCAAGATAGACATGAAGACAAACAACAGAACGCACAGCAAGGATGCATCTTCTCAAAGTATGAATGTCCTAATTTATGCCTAAAAAGATGACCTAAAAAGGTTTAAAAAATCACATTATGGTTTTAGTGACTTAATCTGTGTTGCTTTTCATGACTGATGTCATTATAACCAACATTGTCTCAGGTGAAGTCAATGAAAACTTACCCCTTAACCCAAGTTAATGACTACGTCAAAATCACTCAAGAATGTGAAATTTAAAGATTGGATCAATTTGTATCCATATTTTCTTCATATTTTTAGAGTAACACCTCTTGTTTTTGGACCTGGGAGAAAATCAGTTTCTGCGGGCAAGCTCCACAATCACCTAATTGAAGAGGTTAGTCTTTTTGTCATTACTTTTATTGCAACACAAGAACTTATCGCACTTTCAACCAGACTCAATGCATTTGGATTATGTATGAAAAGAAAAATAAAAATGCATGCAGAAATATACAGATGTTGTGACTGATGTTGGTATGGTGTGTCACAACATCAAAACCAACATTGAGTTAAATAATGCACATACCGAGATCTCTTCTCAAATGAGAGAAGGTCTCTAAACCTAATGCCTTTGTGAAGATGTCAGCAAGCTGATTGTCTATTCCTATATACTCAAGGCTTACAATCTTCCTCTCAACCAAGTCTCGAATAAAGTGGTACCTTATGTGAATGTGTTTGATTCGAGAATGCTGAACTGGATTTTTAAAGATATCAATGACACTGGAATTATCACAGAGCATAGTCGAAATTCTAGTAGGTAGACCGTAGTCCTCTATCATGCTCCTATAAAATGTGTTATCAACACTAATACCAACATCATCTCTAGAAAATTTCATGGTTTTTCCTAACGGTGTTTTCTTATACCTATCATTTTCCAACCCAAATTTCTTGACCAGATTCTTAACATATTTGGACTGAGAGAGAAAAATACTGTCATTCAACTATTTAATTTCCAAACCAAGAAAGTAAGAGAGGTTACCTTCCATACTCATCTCGAATGTGTAAGAAAATCTCGTAATAAACTCACTCACCATTGATTCAATATGAGCGACTGGAGCAAATGTCTCATCTGAATCTGAGACTGATTCTGGAGCAGCTTAAGTAGATGTCGGGTTTGTTGTTGAGTTCCCAGAACCGTCATCGAAACCAACATCACCAATTTCTTCAATTTCAATACCTGCATCTTCGATTTGGTAGCAGTTGTCTGATGTCCTCTGACCAGTAAGAATACATGTATTGCACTCGTCATAAACTTCACACTTTTCATGAGTGAACTTGACATTAAAACCACCATCACACAGTTTGCTGATGCTTATCAAGTTCGTAGTTAAGCCTTCAACAAGTAACACATTCTCGAGCTTCGCAATACCAGGGACATGAAGAGTTCATTGGCCAATGATTTGGCCATTTGCACCTCCACCATACTTCACCTTTCCTCTATGAAATTTGACAATATTCGAGAGGAGATCTTCCGAGCCGGTCATGTGCTTAGAGCATCAACTATCAAAATACCAGGCTCCAGGGATATGAGACTTCAGAGAGGAATAGATCATGTTGCATTTGATCTCGTTCTTTTTTACCCAGACCTGCTTGACTCTGGTGTTGGTTTTGGTGTTGGGAACACAGAAACCAACACGGAACTCAGCATACAGTTTTGACCTTTTAAATTGATTTTATTTCCCAATAAGCTTCCTGCAGTATGGTTGAATGTGCCCAGGTTCACCACAGTGATGGCACACATATTGTCTTCTTCTCCTTTTGCGGCGTTTGGTCGACTTCATCTATTAATTGCATCTGGCTTTTGAACAGGTTTGTATCCAATCCCGTGTTTTGAACAATTCGGGATACTCGATTCCAGAATTACATCCAACATGGCCTTGCCCTTGCTGAGGTTTGTGAGGGTTTCTTGGACCTTCTTCAACTCGGTCTTTACTCGTTCTATCTCATCATCCTTTTTGGTGAGAGATGACTCCAATCGGACAATTATATTAAGTTGATCATCATTTTCCTTAGTCAATTTGTCCATCTCGATTCTAAGATCCTTGACTTTGAGTACTTGTTTTCCCCAACTAGATTATCTCACGATTCGCTTAGAGATAACTAACATGTTTCATCAAAGATCTACCCACGATTATTTTTCATGAGTTACCTCTATGCGAGATAAAAAATAAAGTAATTAATAAACTTGTTGCACTAATTTTTCGAAGTAACTATACTAGATGACCTACTTTTCCACCAAATGAAGTAACACCACACAATAGCACTATTATGATAACTTATTAGTTGATACACCCTACATTCACTTTCCTTTCATGATAATTAATTACTAGTCCAAATCTCCAACTTTTGGATAAAATAAAAAATACTCTTTTCACAGCCGAATCGCATTGATAAATAAACTGTGATAACTATTCATTGTATCATTTCGTGTAAGCAGCTCGTTCCAACAAATTAATGTGCCATAATTTTTGAAGAAAACTAAGAGAGCTTTTTAAAATGAGTCAAGTTAGTTCATGCTAATTGTATAGTCACATAAGGATTGTGGTGCAATATTATTCCTAATGAAATATATATAACCTATTTGAATTTTTTATTACATACACAAACACACACATACATATATATATATATATATATATGTATATATATATATATATAATACAATATAATATAAATCAAGCAAATCAGAAAATTCATATTACTAAGGATCTCTTTAGAGAAATAAATATACGGGCATCCAACGATTTTATAAAAATATTCTCAAACTGGTTTTGTGTAGGAATATGATCTAAGATAATTACTATATTCTAAAATGGATTTCTAATAAAGTGAGAAAGAGTATCAATGTGCTTCGTGCTTTGGTGCTGAATTTAGTTATTGAACATGTTTATAGCATAGGTATGATCATTAAATGATTGATTAAAATTCACTTTGATTCCACGTTCATGGATCAACTACTACATCCGCATAAGATGAGAAGCATGACCGCTCGTCGTTAAGCGTCAAATTAAATATTCATTTTCCTCAGCTTTTCTCCACTAACTAGTAGTAGCGATAAGTAAGGGTCGAACCCACGAGGAGTGTGGTTAGATTGTGATGATTTGTATTTTATTTAAATAAATAATTGGGGGTAGGAATTATGAATTAAATTAACTAATAAAACAAAGGAGAAGATATTGTAACCATCCTGTACTATACGCGTTTTTTGGGTTTACATCCTAACGTTTTTTTTTTTGTAATTTAATGCATCCTGTTCTATACAAAATTTTGAAAGTGCATCGTGTACTATACAAAATTTAGAATAAACTCATTTTATTAAATAAAAACTAGGATTTATTAAATAAATATGCAAACCATATTTTATCCTAATGTTTACCGGAACTAGTTTTATTAATTAAATAAAATTTATTATTTGTTTAGTAATAAATTCGGTAATTTTTGCATATTTAATAAAATATGCCGGAACTAGTTTTAAATAAATAATAAATTCACCGGAACTCGCATAAAGTATACGGGTTTGAAAATATGCAACCTCACTCGCGAGACTAGGTGAGTTTCGACGAGTTTAGGCGAGTTGGTTGGTCGGAGGATGCACTTTCAGAATTTTTTAAAGTACAAGATGCATTAAATTAAAAAAAAACGATAGGATGCAAACCCAAAAAACGCGTATAGTACAGGATGGTTACAATCTTTTCCCCTAAAATAAACAAGCAATTAACTAGCGAGAAAAATAATTAACGGAGAATTTAATAATAATAAAGGTCTAGTTCTAGTTCAGTTTCCACCCTCGATTCACTCGTTTAACCAATCACAATATCATAATCCATTCATCAAATGCGACTAAAAACCCTAAGTAGCAATAAGCTCTTCTACTCGAATTTTCCCTTACCGTTTACTCTATTAAAATAAGCTCTTTAATTGAATCTAATTATTGAACAACCTATAATAAGCTCTCTAGGTTCAACCCAACAACAGCATTAATAATTAGGCAAATAGATTAATCTAGGCAATAAACGCATAAGCTCGGTTCATTCAACCTATGTTGTGTTGTCCCTAACGATTTACAATCATTAGTTGCTTCGGAGAAATAGTAATTACGACAATTACACGGGAAGAATCCTATTTCTAGCAATAGATAACCAATCCTTAATCTAGGTGATCAAGCCAAATTAAGAATTAAGCAATCATAAGTTGAAATTAGAACAACACAAATAATCGCATATGAAGAACGAAAGATAATATTGCATAAATCAATTAAACATAGTTTCAGGAGGGTTTCAACATCCCTAAAAATAGATAATAAGTTTACTCACTCATGGAGTTAAGAAAATAAAAGAAAAGGTTCAGACAAACAAACATAATCCTTGATAAAATAGGCGAGATGATGTGTAGAACTTGAATCTTGTGTTTTGATCTTCAATCTTCAAGTTCTCTTGCGTATGGAGAATTGGAATGACTTGGGACCTCTCTTGGGAACTCCTTAAGAACCCTAGGATATGTTATGTGTGTCAAAAGTTGTGTTTTGGACGGGATTAGGTCGGGTTTATATAGGACTCCTTTTTCTTTCCGCGCAAGTTTTCTTCCAAAAATAGCTCGGCCGAGTCGGCGTTGACGGAGCGTCGACTGATGCGAACCAGCCTTCGGCGTCGACGCGCATCACCCGCCCGTGTCGTCCTGCATGGGTGTCGACTAATGCCCTTCCAATCGGCGATTCAGAGCATGAGCGTCGACATTGCGTCGACTGACGCCCTTCCAATCGGCGCTTCAGAAGTGAGCGTCGACATTGCGTCGACTGACGGACCTTCTATCAACACTTCAGCAGCTTCCCGACGGCATGGCGTCGACCCAGCATCGATCGACGCGCGCACAGCCAGCGCAACACCACACATCGCATTGACTGACGCGATCTATCCTCGGCATCGATGCGTCATCGATGCAACATCCTGATTCTTGATTTTTCTCTCGTCGATTCGTCAATCCTCGTTTCTCTACTTCCTTGTGAGACATCCTTTGATAAGTATAGCACCAGATACTGCAAAATAGATAAGAAATATACGATCGGTGCTTGATTGCTCATAATAACAATTATGCGAGAAATAAGCATATATGATAATATTAAGGACATAAAATCACTGGAATTAAACCGTCAATTAGCGTGTAATTTCTCGCTTATCAAATCCCCCAGACTTAAACTTTGCTTGTCCTCAAGCAATATGAAGAATTAAAGCATAGGACAAACATAATATAAGTAACTCACTCAAATTAGCCAAGTGAATTTATTCGGACTCTAGACACCACTATATTTTTAGAAATCTTAGACGTTTCATGTATTGGCCTAGGTGATCCCAGTAGCTTGGCAACCCCTTTTTATACACGTCACATCAATGCACTATGGTGCCTCCTCGTTACTCAATGGTTTGACTCTATCCATTGTTGGTTACGATCAGATATCTCGTCCTCTCCCATTTATTTATTTATTTTTATTTTTTCAATTGAGGCCCGCAGCTCCGCACTACCGTCCTTGACTTCATAATGATGATAAGGCGCTGGATAAGAGGATTGTCTTGATTGGGTGTTTGATTTGTTGAGTTCACCTCCGCCATGTTTTGAGAATTTGATAGTGTGATGCACCTTTTGAGCACGTGCATGAATTGTTGAGCTACTAGAATCTTCGTTGGACTTCGCTCTTTGGAATTTGTAAGCGAATGCACTTGATAAATACGGATAGGCAGCTGTTTTAGCACCTCAATTCTTTTTGATTTTTTAATTTTCTACTTTCACCATGCCGGTATACCCCAACCGGACTTTATTTGACTTCTATTTCTACTAACGAGATATCATCACGCAATCGCCAACTTCAAGGCCCCACACAAAATCATATTAAGTACGGAAACCACAAGTACACATCAACAACACAATAATCTAGAATTGACGCCCCACATATGAATCACAAAAGCACTAACATGCGTACATTTGACCTCTAAATCAAATGACGACTAAAGACTTTAACCGAAACATAGTTCATCAAGGCAATTCAAACAAGTACTCTTAATCATTTTTTTTTAATCCCCCGGTGTTTATCACAAAAATTTTCAAAACTTATCAAATTTTTAGCACAAAACTCCACAATAATAACCACAATAACTCACTCCCCCAAACTTAAACATTGGCTTGTCCTCAAGCGAAACAAGAACAAGCACATCATAAACATTATGAGGAAAGAGTAGGAAAAGAAATCACCCGGGGAAATGGCGATGAGTCTTGGTCCTATTAATTATGATGCTCGGTCCTTTGAAAAGTGGCCCACACATCCAAAACAAGTTATCGCCTCCAAAGCTGCAATAATAAAAAAAAGAAAAATAGAAAATAAAACAAGTAAACATTGGGTTGCCTCCCAACAAGCGCTTTTGTTTAAAGTCGTTGGCTCGACTTTTTCCCTTGATCAAGTCGTGGGTGGCGCTTCCAACTCCATCCGTTCCTCATCAACAGAGCGAAACCCTTCATAATACGGTTTGAGTTGGTGTCCGTTCACCTTGAACGTCTTGTTCGTCTTCAGGCTAAAAATCTCCACCGCACCATGCAGGAATACGTGGGTGACAACAAACGGTCCAACCCACCTTAAACGCAATTTTCCGGGAATAGCTTAAGGCGAGAAGGAAAAAGTAGCACTTTTCCGCCCACTACGAACTCTTTCCTTGAAATCTTCAAGTCATGGAACGCCTTCATCTTCTCTTTATAAATTAGCGAATTTTCAAACGCTTTGTTCCGGATTTCCTCCAATTCTCGTAGTTACAACTTCCTTAGTGCACCGGCTCCATCAAAATCAAAGTTGCATTGTTGCACGGCCCAAAACGACTTGTGTTGGAGTTCCACCGGCAAGTGACATGGCTTCCCAAAAATGAGGCGATACGGTGACATCCCAATTGGTGTCTTAAACGCCGTGAGATACGCCCACAGTGCATCCTTCAGCTTGATGTTCCAATCCTTACGGTTTTCTTTGACGGTCTTTTCCAAGATGGACTTGATTTCTCAGTTCGAAGTTTCGGCTTGTCCATTTGTTTGAGGATGATAGGCCGTAGAAAGCTTATGAGCAACACCATACTTTCGGAGCAATGCCTCCACCGTTTTGTTACAAAAGTGGGTGCCACAATCGCTTATCATGGCTCGAGGGATCCCGAACCTTGAGAAGATCCGAGATTTAATGAAACGTGCAACAACCTTCGAGTTATTAGTTGAGGTGGCTTTCGCTTCCACCCACTTGGAGACATAATCCACCGCAAGCAAAATATAAACATTCTTGAAAGAATTAGGAAAGGGGCCCATAAAGTCGATGCCCCACACATCAAAAATTTCACAAACTTTTATGGGCACTTGGGGCATTTGACTTCTCCGTGAAAGGTTCCCCGTGCGTTGACAATTATCACATGCCTTACAAAATTCATACGCATCTCGAAATAGCGATGGCCAATAAAAACCACTATCAAGTACCTTGTGTGCAGTTCTCTTCGATCCAAAATGTCCTCCACATGCATGAGAATGGAAAAATGAAAGAATAGCGTGGAGCTCCGATTCGGGAACACACCTTCGAATGACTTGATCAGCACAATGCCTCCAAAGGTATGGATCGTCCCATACATAATACTTTGCATCACTCCTCAGATTGTCCCTCCTTGCTTTCGTCAGTCCTGTTGGAAACACACGAGCAACTAGAAAATTTACCAAGTCGGCGTACCAAGGATCCACGTGTTCAAATGCAAGTAGCTGCTCGTCCAGAAATCTCTCATCAAGTTGTAGATCGTCTTCCATGTGCACTAATCTACTAAGGTGGTCGTCCACGGTATTCTTGGTTCCCTTTTTGTCTTTGATTCCAAATCGAATTCTTGGAGTAGTAAAATCCACCGTATGAGTCGTGGCTTCGTCTCCTTCTTTGTAAGTAGATGTCGCAGGGCCACGTGATCACTAAAAACCACCACATTTGATTCAATGATATATGAACGGAACTTCTCAAGGGCAAACACAACACCTAGAAGCTCCTTCTCTGTGGTAGTATAAATTTCTTGGGCAGGGTTCAAGGTCCTCGATGCATAATAGATCACATGGGTTACTTTTTTCACTTTCTGCCCTAGCACGGCTCCCACAGCATAGTCACTCGCATCGCACATTATCTCGAAGGGTAGATCCCATTTTGGTGCTTGGATAACTAGAGAAGTGGTCAGCCGCTCCTTCAGTGTGTCAAAGGCCTTCTTGCAGTTGTCATCGACCTAAAATTCCACATCTTTTTGCAAGAGCCTACAAAGCGGCGAAGCGATCTTCGAAAAGTCCTTGATAAATCTCCTATAAAACCCTGCATGGCCAAGAAACGAACGAACTTCCCTCACATTGGCGGGGTAAGGCAACGCAGCTATAGTGTCAATCTTCGATTTATCGACTTCTATTCCTTTTAACGAAACAATGTGTCCTAAAACTATACCTTGTTCTACCATAAAATGACATTTTTCCCAATTTAGTACAAGATTAGTGTCGACACAACGTTTCAAAATCGAAGATAAGTTCTCGATACATACCTCAAAATAATTGCCATAAACGCTAAAATCATCCATAAAGACCTCTATAATCTCGCCAACGTATTCCGAAAATATACTTACCATACATCGTTGGAATGTGGCCGGTGCGTTGCAAAGTCCAAATGGTATTCGGCGATAGGCAACTGTGCCGAAGGGGCATGTGAAGGTAGTCTTCTCTTGATCCTCGGGTGCTATAGGAATTTGGAAATATCCCGAGTAGCCATCCAAAAAGCAGTAGTATGAATGGCCCGCCAATCTCTCAATCATTTGGTCAAGGAGTGGAAGAGGAAAATGGTCTTTGCGAGTCATGGTGTTTAGCTTACGATAATCAATACAAACTCGCCATACCATTTGAATCCTTATCGGAACCAGTTCGCCTTCTTGGTTTTCGACCAGGGTTACCCCCGACTTCTTCGGAACAACTTGAGTCGGGCTCACCCACCGACTATCAGAAATGGGGTAAATTACTCCAACATCCAGCAGCTTCAGAATCTCCTTTTTCACCACTTCCATCATTGGTGGATTCAGTCGCCTTTGGGGTTCCCTAGATGGCGCAGCATTCTCTTCAAGCAAAATTCGGTGCATACACATGGAAGGGCTTATTCCTCGCAAGTCTGCTATGGTCCACCCGATTGCTTGTTTATTATCCTTGAGTACTCGTAGCAGTGACGCCTCTTGGAAGTTGTCTAAGCGTGATGAAATGATTACAGGCAACGTTTCATTATCTCCCAGGAAAATATACTTTAAGTGCTCCGGTAGGGCTTTTAGTTCGAGCTTCGGTGCCTTGACTATGGATGGAACGGCTTTCTCGTGCGAGTCGGGAAGTTTGATGAAATTCACGTCCTCTTCTCTCGGTTTCGCATTAAGTGGGCGCAAGACCAACATTATCTCTCGTACGTCATCCTCCCAAGTTGGTTCAGTTAGAGGGTAACTCAAAAGCAACGAGTCCTCCCCCAAACTTCGTGTGATCGCCGTCTCGAGCTCCTCTTGTTTGTGCATTTCTAGAAATTCCTGCGCTAGAGAGTCAAAACAATCAAGTGCAAAAACAGAGTTATCACAGTCAGGAAGTCTCATAGCATCAAAAATATTAAATTGACAAATATGACCGTCAAATTCCATTGTCAGAGTGCCTCGAGTAACGTCGATCTTCGTTTGATCAGTGTTCAAAAATGGTCGCCCCAGTACGATAGGTGGCGATTTCGATGTAGACTCATTCATGCTCAACACATAGAAGTCGGCTGGGAAAATCAACTCGTCCACTTTTACGAGAACATCCTCAATAACACCATCAGGGTAGGCAGTGCTTCGGTCGGCAAGTTGGATTACTACCCCTGTTTTCTTCAACGGTCCAACCTTCAAACAATCGAAAATTGTACGTGGCATAACATTTATTGATGCCCCCAAATCTAGCATGGCTCGCTCGACTCGCATGTCTCCAATTGTGCATGGAATGAAAAACATGCCTGGGTCATTCTGCTTTTGTGGCAAGCTCTTTTGGAATACGGCCGACACGTTCGCTCCCATTAGGACCTTTTCATCTCCTTTTAACCTTGTCTTGTTAGTACATAAGTCCTTGAGGAACTTGGCGTAACAAGGAATTTGCTTGATCGCATCGGCAAGCGGAATAGTGATCTCCACCTTTTTGAAAACGTCTCGTATTTGCCTCTCTGTGTCTTCCTTAGCTTGGCGCTTGATTCTTGATGGAAATGGAAGTGGCTCGGCCCTAGGAGGAGAAACAACGGGGTTACTAAAATTATTAGAAGGTTTGAGATTACCTTTGTCAGCATGTTTTGGCTCCGTGTCTTCTTCCTCCATTTTGTCTTCATTTTCCGGCTCTAGCATTGGATTGGCCGGTCCTTCCACTTTCTTGCCACTTCGTGTCGTAACAGCGCTCACATTTTTCGGATTCACCTCAGTTTGAGGAGGTAATCAGCCACTGCCTCGTGCTTCTAGTTTGACTATGTGTTCCGCCATTTGACTCATTTGGGTCTCTAGGCCTTTTATGCTTGTCGTTAATGATCTCACTATTTCATCCAACTGTGGGGATGCGTTCTCTTTCCGCTGTTGGTTGTTGTATTTATTCGGGAAATTTTGTCCCCTTTGTTGAGCTTGGGAGGGCCCTTGATCTTGATTTCCAGGTATATTCCCTTGTTGTATATTTCCTTGCTGATCCCTCCATCTAAAACCAAGGTGGTCGCCCCATCTCGGATTAAAGGTGTGGGGGTACGAGTCGTACTTCCTCCCTTGCCCATTTCTGGTTCCCAAGGCGTTCACATGTGCCTCGCGTACTGAGTAAAAATGTGGGCAGTCATCAGTTACATGCTCCAATGTTTCACATAGACCGCATGGTCGAACCTTTGGAGCTCCTCCCGCACTCATCATGGACTTCAATTCACTTAATTGGGTTTGTAATGAATCAATACCCAGCTCATTCACCGATTTCAATGAAGAATCACGACTGCCGAATTGCTGAGAGTTGGCTGTCATGTTCGATATTAGTTCTTTTGCTGCCGTCGGTGTCTTGTCCATCAAGGTGCCTCCATTAGCGGCATCAATCATGTTTCGATCAGTAAGGCATAATCCCTCATAGAAATACTGAATTAAAAGTTGCTCGCCCATTTGGTGTTGAGGGAAACTTGCAACTAGCCTATTGAATCGTTCCCAGTATTCGTGCAATTGTTCTCCTTGCGTCTGCCTAGCCGCACAAATGTCTTTTCGAAGATTTACCACTCGTGATGCGGGAAAGTACCTCTGCAAAAACATTCTCTCCATGGCCCCCCACGTAGTGATGGATCCCAAAGGTAAGTAGTAAAGCCAATCTTTGGCTAGGTCTTTCAATGAAAAGGGGAATTCCCTTAGCTTGATTTATTCGTCCGTGACTCCGGCGAGTTTCATTCTTGTGAAAATGACGTGAAATTCTTTCAAGTGTTTGTGCGGATCGTCGCCAGTGAGTCCATGGAATAAAGGTAGGTGATGGATTAGTCCGGATCGTAACTCGAATGTAGCATCGTTCACCGTTGGAAAAGTAATGCACAACGGTTGTTGTGGGAGGTCGGGGTTTGCCAACTCCTTCAATGTTCGTTCCGCTTGACCAGCCATCGTCTCGCTTTCTCGTCCTTCGCTCTCGCTCGAGGAATCCTCGGATATGTAGTTGGGTAGTACCTGCTCCAAGCTTGAAGCCTCCTTCTTCTTCTTCAACTCACGACCTTTCTTGTTGATTTCCGGATAATAATGCGAATTTCTCTTCCCGGATGATCTCAAGTTCATTCACCTAAGAAAACATTCAACAAGAGTTCAAATTGTTCCAAAACAAAAAATAAAAATAAAAATAAAAATACTAAAATCACAATTTAACGCGTCACTCCCCGGCAACGGCGCCAAAATTTGACCGCTCGTCGTTAAGCGTCAAATTAAATATTTATTTTCCTCAGCTTTTCTCCACTAACTAGTAGTAGCGATAAGTAAGGGTCGAACCCACGAGTAGTGTGGTTAGATTGTGATGATTCGTATTTTACTTAAATAAATAATTGGGGGTAGGAATTATGAATTAAATTAACTAATAAAATAAACAAGCAATTAATTAGTGAGAAAAATAATTAACGGAGAATTTAATAATAATAAAGGTCTAGTTCTAGTTCAGTTTCGACCCTCGATTCACTCGTTTAACCGATCACAATATCATAATCCATTCATCAAATGCGACTAAAAACCCTAAGTAGCAATAAGCTCTGCTACTCGAATTTGCCCTTACCATTTACTCAATTAAAATAAGCTCTTTAATTGAATCTAATTATTGAACAACCTAAAATAAGCTCTCTAGGTTCAACCCAACAACAACATTAATAATTAGGCAAATAGATTAATATAGGCAATAAACGCATAAGCTCGGTTCATTCAACCTATGTTGTGTTGTCCCTAACGATTTACAATCATTAGTTGTTTCGGAGAAATAGTAATTATGACAATTACACGGAAAGCAATCCTATTTCTAGCAATAGATAACCAATCCCTAATCTAGGTGGTCAAGCCAAATTAAGAATTAAGTAATCATAAGTTGAAATTAGAACAACACAAATAATCGCATATGAAGAACGAAAGATAATATTGCATAAATCAATTAAACATAGTTTCACGAGGGTTTCAACATCCCTAGAAATAGATAATAAGTTTACTCACTCATGGAGTTGAGAAAATAAAATAAAGGGTTCAGATAAACAAACATAATCCTTGATAAAATAGGCGAGATGATGTGTAGAACTTGAATCTTGTGTTTTGATCTTCAATCTTCAAGTTCTCTTGCGTATGGATGAATTGGAATGACTTGGGACCTCTCTTGGAACTCCTTAGAACCCTAGGATATGTTATGTGTGTCAAAAGTTGTGTTTTGGACGGGATTAGGTTGGGTTTATATAGGACTCCTTTTTCTTTCCGCGCAAGTCTTCTTCCAAAAATAGCTCGGCCGAGTCGGCGTCGACGGAGCACCGACTGACGTGAACCAGCCTTCGGCGTCGATGCGCATCACCCGCCCGTGTCGTCCTGCATGGGCGTCGACTGACGCCCTTCCAATTGACGCTTCAGAAGTGAGCGTCGACATTGCGTCGACTGACGGACCTTCTATCGACGCTTCAGCAGCTTCCCGTCGACATGGCGTCGACCCAGCGTCGATCGACGTGCGCACAGCCAGCGCAACACCGCACATCGCGTCAATTGACGCGATCCATCCTCGGCATCGACGCGTCATCGACGCAACATCCTGATTCTCTATTTTTCTCTCGTCGATTTGTCAATCCTCGTTTCTCTACTTCCTTGTGAGACATCCTTTGATAAATATAGCACCAAATACTGCAAAATAGAGAAGAAATATACGATTGGTGCTTGATTGCTCATAATAACAATTATGCGAGAAATAAGCATATATGATAATATTAAGCACATAAAATCACCGGAATTAAACCATCAATTAGCGTGTAATTTCTCGCTTATCAAAGCATAATACCAGTATATAGATGTTCCACTCCAGCGGTAAATAGAGAAGCTCAATTTTGTTCCATGTGGATGTAGTTACATATGACATAAGTAATCTTTTCATCCTAAATTTTCTTTGTCATGTTACCATCACTAATACCAAAACACTTATACTCAAACTGAATCTGGTAACAATTTTCAGTTAATCTTATTCCCGTAAATACACATTTATTACTTTCATTGAAAACTGATCATTTAATACGAGTAAATCTAACAAGCAGACATTGATCACACAATTTACTAATGCTAATTAGATTAGTTTTCAAGATCAAAACTAACAAGATGTTTTTTTATTTTTGGTAATCTATCGATGTTCAAACATCCAATTCCAATTACTTTATTGCTTACACATTACTAAAAGTAACATAACCATTAGACAAGAGTGAAATATCAGAAAGACGTGACTTTGTGCCTGTTATATGTCTAGAACAACTACTACAAAAATACCAATTATCATTTATATAGGTTTTCAAAGGTAAAACAGATGCAAGATATGTATGTTTATCTTTTACAACCCAAATCTTTCGTTGTTTATGATGTTTCAGATCAACTTTAAGTTTTGGTGTTTTCATAGAATTACCACTTAAATTCCATTCTTGAACCCTTCTTGCATATAAATCATGATGCATCCTCTAACATCTACGACGAATATGACTAGACACACAATAATAATAATAGATATAAATGAAACTCTTAACAAAAGCTTTTAAATGTTGTTTCACATTAAAAGTTGCAGTTTGAACATTCTTACATTTGAAATTCAAACCAGCCACAGTATCAAATTTAGGGTTAGAAACCTGACCTTCATGTCTAATACCTTGTTTGTCAAATTGTTTGCTCATTCTAACCAGATTACTTAAATTTGTCTTATAAAAATTCATCATTTTTAAGATCTGGTTGGCTTTGTTTAGATCATCTAATTTCAGTTTCAACTTTTGATCCTTTTGAAAACAATTGTTCTTTAGGTCAACATGCCTCTTCATCATTCTAGAGACTTCATGCTTAAGAGATAAAATTCTATATCTTTTTCACCTATAGTTTGTTGCAATCTAAACATTTTAATTCTAAGAGATTCAATGAATTGATCTTTTTCGTCACACGCCTATTTGGATAGCTTCTGTTCATACTGAATAATAGTCAGTTTTGAAGTAGTTTCATCAAACTGAACTTTTTTCTCATTGGTGAGAACAAAGGTAGAAGTCAACCTGTCATTCAACTTACTATCTCTTCACGTAAGTAAGCACGTCACCTTTTAAGAAAGCAAATTCTTGATTTTATCTTCAAATTATGTTGCAACATCTTCAAATCATTGACCTTGTTTTTCTACTGAATACACTTTTTCAATTAAAAATGTATGCATCAAAATATCTTAAGCACATAGATCCGTGACATCATCGTTAGAAATATCAGAATCACAAACACATTTAAATTAAAATGAATTCATACATTTTTTAAAATCAGAAATGATATCATTTGTTGTAAGACAAACTAGGTTATCGTGAAAATAAATCGCCGAATTACTTATATGTCGTGTCACTTCACCACATTGATCTTCTCCAATGGAGTCACTCTACTTTGACTTGTAAGACTGATTCCTCTTGAGTAAGTGAGGACTTTCGGATTGGTAGTGTATGAATCCTTCAAATCCCCAGGACTGGTTCTTTATTTCAGGCTTTCAATTTAGAGATGTAACGTCTATCATTGTTTGATCGATCATAAATTATGTTGGACTCAGCTGGCTTAATGGTCTAAGAATTCTCATTCTTCATTAATTTCGACCCGTTTGATGAAATCAGCATCTTCCAGTTAACCCTCTCCATGATCTTCATCAAATGATGTAGGAACATCAGCCTTAAATACGATACACATACCCTTGCTCTTCACGATATCATATCCGTTGTTGATCTCATAACATTCAAATATATCCAACTAAATCATCAAGATCCAGAGTTTGGACCCTTTAAAATCCTTCTAAAGAAGTTATCTTTTCAATAAATCTCTTAGGGAGGTTTCTCATGATTTTTGTACTTGTCTAGTTTCTGAGATCTGTTCACCAAACATGGTGCTTTGGTTAACAAGATCAGAAAACCTATCATTGTACATCTCAATGTTCTCATCTTTGTTTATCCTTATCTAATCAAAGGCACTAGTAACTTTTTGAAGTTTGGATGACTTAACAGGATTTCTACCTTCGAGTTATCATTCGAGAATTTTCCACGCATCTTGAGTAGTTGTGCACGTGACACACATCTTATGCCGAGTTTGGTCCACAAGCGACAAAATACTATATAGAGCCAAGTAATTTGTCTTTTAAATTGTTTTATTCATGTTGTTCCATTAATCTCAAGGTTTTGGAATAACTTACTTCGTAGTGACATCTTTGATGTATAGACAAGATCATCCAAATTTGATGATCTCCCAAGCACCTTGTTCTAAAGAGCGCAAAAAGATCGTCATTATGTATTTCTAATAAGAATAATTGCAACCATTCAGATGCGGATCCCACAAAACTAAATCATGACTCATGGTTGCCAACTAAATCATCCCTGCTGGATCTTATCCTAAAACAAAACAACATAAACTTATTCTGGTGGCAATTGAAATATTATGGTGGTTTTAGAATATGTTGTGCAGAAATAATATTCTATGTAATTACATAAAATAAAGCGCAAATAATAAATAATAACAAATATTTTTTCACGGAGAAGCATCCGACTTCTCCTCACACTCTTTCATTAGAATGCTTACTGCATCCCGCAGTATAGGTTGGGAATTATACGAATAAAACTCCTCCTAGACGTACCTATATTATACCAACTATTCTAACTATTTTTCTGGCCAACACGTTTCTGCAGCACTCTATAAATTCCTTCTAAGTTGAAAAGATGCTCATCTCAAGCACCAAACTTTAGTAAAAAAAATCTTAAGTATCAATATTCCAACGATGTAGAAACATAAACTAAAATCTTGAATCTAATTATCAAATTAAATAGAAATAATCTATCAAGTTTTCTATGATTGTTTTGTAAGTATAAAACTCGTGCTATATACAATGAGTCCTATCAACTATATATATAACTCATAAGTCGGCCTCCTTAAGGAGGCGTATATATTCATGGGCCGTGATTTGGGCCGAAATTCAGTAAATCGCCTTCCTTGTGAGTAGAGTCCTTGTAGGATTCGGTTCTCTTTGACTTCAACTCAATCAGATATGAGATTCTCCATATGTCGGCTTATAGAGTCTTCATGCATGAATACGAAACTTTCCCTATTCGAGTTTTTCTTATCTTGCAGATCCACTACAATCCTAATAAATAGAATTATGTTTCCTTATTCTCTTCTTCCATAGTTTAGAATTCAAATTCTCACAGAAACTTTTGACTTGTGAGCAGCAACACAAACTCTCATATTTGAAACTTTCCTAATTCATCTGTGATTCTTGCAATTCTTCCAAGTTCCACAAGTTGAAATCTTAACTTTCTATATTATTGATTTATTCTCTTCTTTCTTGTTGTTTAACTGCACCAGCAATTAAAAGAGATAAATATAAATCTGTTTCATAATTAATATAGAATACACAAGGAAACTATATGTAAATATAATTTATTATTATATATTTACTTGCAACTAAATAATAATTTCATATAATTTCAAAAAAAAAATAAATTTAATAGAATAATTTCAATTCCCGTTTTTTTTACAAACACATCATATACTTTGAGATTTTCAATGACAAGAATGCATGCAATCGTTAGTTACAACTTTTTTGACATAGGCAGTTCATTTTCTAAAGATGTGCGCATACAGAAGCTTTATAATTTATTTTATTCGGTAGAATTCTCGTATAAATCATTAGAGAAATATTTTATCTCAAGTAGTCTATTCAAATGTTAACTTCCTAATTAATACAAACTATCATACAAGAATAGTAATATACCTTTACTAATCAATTTCATACTATATCATAAAATTTTATACTACACCATGATTTTATACTACTTCCTAAATTTTTATAAAACACCGTGTGATTTCATACTACATTGGTAAAATTACATACTACTTGGCAAAATCACCTACCATCATCATCAGTCGCCACCGTTAGATTTCATACTACTTTAGTAAAATTACATACTGCTTGGTAAGTTTTGAATAATTATGTAATACTTTATCAAAATTTAGAAAATTACATGCTTCTTAGAAAAATCACAAATCAAACTCATTTACCTTTTAAATATATATATATATATATATATATATATATATATATATATATATATGATTGGGTTCAAATGAGAACCCCGTCATTATATGTGAGCCTAGGGACTAATCCTGGACTTAGATCTAATATTGCACAGTGCAATTATATGTCCAGGTTCATTGTGCTTTTTACACAGTATTGTAGTGCTAAAATCAGTCAAGTTTTTTTAATTTAATTATATATATATTATTACGTTTTAAAACATGCAATATGTATTTTAAATTGTAGATCTTGAGAATGTGATTAATTTGATATATATTTCATTCAAAACGAATAAAATTTGAAAAAGTTATGGTTTGTTGAAGATTTGAGTTTCATTTCAAATTTTTGAATTTGCAGTTTATAGACGAAATTTGCGATGCTTTTTGTATACAATCGTAGTGTTTTTTTTTCTTAATCTATTGTGCTTTCTAAAGAACAATGTAGTGCTCTTTGTAAACGTTGATATATGTCCAAAATACCATTTTTAATTAATTAATGCATTTTTTTACATTATTACCATGCTGACATGTCATGATCTCAACCATCAAGATTATCCAATCTAATGGTCAAGATGAGTCCCCTAGGTTCACATATAATGACGGGTTCTCATTTGAACCCAACCCTATATATGTATA
>BMAC01000391.1:685047-712292 GCA_014905375.1 Phtheirospermum japonicum | reverse complement strand
ATATATATATTTTTATGAGTACACATAGAGATAAGGTACAAAATGAACATAATTTACATCAATCAACAACGAGAGTTCATTGACTCCAATCTTATGTTGCTAAGTGCAACTGATAACATTCTTCAATATCGCACGTGGAGTTTTAACGTCTCCAAAATAAAAAGAAAAATTACATAAAGTCCTATAGAGGTTAACTGAAATCGGGGCTTGTAAAGAGTATTAGACTCTTTGGAACGAAACAAGAATAAAACAGAAGACAAGACACTTCATAGATTAGTTACACGTCATTCCCCACAATTACACTATTACTCGAGCGAAAGTCTAAATATCCTAACCAAAGCATCTAACCACGTCACTTCGTCAAGGTTCCAGTCAATATCAATACACACAACTCAAATCAACCACAAAAAAGCATACAAACAATTACTAACCAAAGGATAACCTCCCTCCCCCCCCACTTAGCTCATACAATGTCCACATTGTATAAAATGAAAAATTAAACAAAGTATGGTAAAAGGAAGAGAAAGAGAGACGTCCCTGAATTCGTGCTTGTGGTAAAGAGTCGATGTCGAAAATCATCCATGGGCCTTAATAATGAAGGGAACCTGAAACAAACAACAAGCAACAAAACACACAAAACACAATAAGTTGAAAGACTTGGGTTGCCTCCCAAGAAGCACTTGTTTAACGTCACTTAGATTGACGAAGTCTCCCCTCTATGCCAAACAAGGGTCAACGAGAGTCACAATCTCCTTTTCTTGAAAGCAACTTTGAGCCTTGAAAGTACGTCTTCACACGATGGCCGTTCACTTGAAAATTTTCTTTGGTCGTCTCATTGACCAAACGCACGGCTCCATATGGGAAAACTTCGGTAACAAGGAACGGGCCACTCCAACGTGATTTGAGATTCCCGGGGAATAAACGGAGGCGAGAATTAAACAACAACAACTGCATGCCAACTCGGATATCTTTGTTAATAATCTTCTTGTCGTGATATGCTTTAACCTTCTTTTTGTAGATGTCCGCGTTGTTGTAAGCCTCATTTTGAATTTCATTGGGTTCCTCCAATTGCAATCCTCGCTGATTACCACCTTGTGTCAAGTCAAGATTCACCGCACGAATTGCCCAATATGCCCGATGCTCCAACTCCACCGGAAGATGACACGCTTTACCAAATACCATTCGGTAAGGGCTGGTTCCCAAAACATTTTTGTACGCTGTTCGATAAGCCCATAAAGCATCGACAAGCTTGGCCGACCAATCCTTGCGACTCAGCTGAACGATTTTTTCCAAAATTGCTTTGATTTGTCTATTACTCGTCTCCACTTGGCCCGACGTTTGTGGATGATACGCCGTGGCCACCTTGTGCTTCACCCCGTATTTTGCCATCAATTTCTCAAAAGACCAGTTACAAAAATGTGCACCCCTATCACTAATGATCGCCCACGGGAATCCAAACCTACCAAAATTATGCTCTTGAATGAACTTGAGCACGACTCTTGCATCACACGTTCTTGTGGGAATAGCCTCGACACACTTGGACACATAGTCAACGACAACCAATATATATTCATATCCAAATGATGCCGGAAATGGTCCCATAAAATCGGTGCCCCACACATGGAAAATCTCCACAACTAAATTGCTCATTTGCGGCATCTCATCCCGTTTGCCAATGTTTCCCAAGCGCCGGCATCGATCACATGTCTTAGAGAACTCATGCGCATCTCTAAATAGCCTAAGCCAATAAAACCCGGATTGGAGAACCTTGTAAGCCGTCTTCTGACCTCCAAAATGGCCTCCACACTGCTGATCATGACAAAACAAGAGAATACTCTATTGTTCTTCCTCGGGAATGCATCTTCGAATAAGTCCATCCTTCCCGAACCGAAACAGAAATGGGTCATCCCAAAAATAGTCCCTGCACTTAGAAAGAAATCTTTTCCTCTCTTGGAAGGATAAATTGTCACTCAAGTAGCCACAAACAAGAAAGTTAACAATATCGGCAAACCATGGAGTATTATACGAAGAAATAACACATGTTAACTCATACAGAAAAATGTCATTCAAACAACCAAATTCACTCAACCCCTCTCTATCCAGTCGGGACAAATGGTCCGCAACCACATTTTCACAACCCTTTCGATCCCTTATTTCAACATCAAACTCTTGTAATAAAAGTATCCACCGAATCAAACGCGGATTGCTTTGGGTTTTATTAAAAAGATAGCGAAGAGCCGCATGATCACTATGGACGATCACCTTTGAACCAATAATATAGGGACGAAATTTTTCCAAAGAAAACACCACAGCCAAAAGTTCTTTTTCGGTGGTTGTATAGTTTCTTTGAGCCTCGTTTAACATAAGACTCAAATAATAAATGACTCAAAGGAGACTATCCATACGCTGACCCAAAACGGCCCCCACGGCATCATTTTACGCATCACACATAATTTCAAAGGGAAGGGACCAGTTTGGGGCACCGACCACCAGGGTCGTAGTTAACTTTTTCTTAAGCAAATTAAAAGCATTCAAGCATGATTCATCAAAATCAAATGGAACATCATTACTTAACAAATGATAAAGAAGGTGACTAATTTTAGAAAAATCTTTAATAAATCGCCGTTAGAAGCCCGCATGTACAAGAAAACTACGAATACCCTTAACGTTCGTGGGAGGTGGTAAACTTTCAATAACATCAACTTTGGCCTTGTCGACCTCCAAACCATGACTCGACACAGCATGACCAAGTACAATACCACGTCTAACCATAAAATGACTTTTTTCGCAACTTAATGTTAAATGACTATCTAAACAACGTTCAAGTACTTTAGACAAATTTTCAAGACATGAAGCAAAAGAAGAACCCAAAACTGAAAAGTCATCCATGAATACCTCAAGAAAGTCATCTATCATGTCCGTGAAAATAGAAAGCATGCAGCGTTGGAAAGTTGTCGGTGCATTGCATAGTCCGAAAGGCATCCTCCGGAAAGCAAAGGTCCCAAATGGACAAGTAAATGTCGTCTTCTTTTGATCCTCCGGCGCAATGGAAACTTGATAGTATTCGGACAACCCATCGAGAAAATGATAATATTGGTGTCCGGACAACTTGTCAAGTAATTGGTCGATGAAAGGAAGTGGGAAATGATCCTTCCGTGTGGCAGCATTAAGTTTTCAGAAATCAATACACATCCGCCATCCCGTAGTCAACCATGTCGGCACAATTTCCCCTTTGTCATTCTCAATAATCGTGATTCCTCCCTTCTTCGGCACAACATGGACGAGGCTCACCCATTGGCTATCGGGTGCAGCGAAGATGATCCCTTCGTCAATCAACTTAAAAATTTCCTTCTTCACAACCTCCATCAGAGTAGGGTTCAAACGGCGCTGACCCTCCCGAACCGGCTTTGCACCTTCTTCTAACACAATGTGATGCATGCACGTGGCCGGGCTGATTCCTTTGATATCCCCCAAACTCCAGCCAATCGCTCCTTGAAATTTTTTAAGAACTTTGATCAAAGCATCCTCTTCTTGCAAAAATAATCACCGGCTTCTTTTCACCCTCCTCAAGATAGACGTACTTGAGATGATTAGGAAGTCGCTTAAGCTCGGATTTTGGTTCGACATCCGGCTTTTCATCACCAACCTCAAAAAGGTTAATTATGCCCTCTGAATTTTGCTCGGACAAATTGTCCTCCTCGGACTCGTCTTCAAATTCACTTTGTACAATTGGCTCGATGGAATCAACAAACGAACAATCGGCATTCATTGACGACGATGGGGTAGCATGGAAATCATGAATGGAAAATGTGACCGACTCGTCCAAAACGGACAGAGTCATGCTTCCGTTCTTCACGTCAATCAATATATTTGTCGTAGCCATGAAAGGGCATCCCAACAAAGTCATATGCTCCCGGATATCATCTTGAACATCTCCCACATCAAGAATCACAAAATCAACAGGCACAATTAAACTCCCAACTTGCACCAACACATCTTCAACAATCCCTCGCGGGTAACGAACCGATCGGTCGGCTAGTTGGAGTCTCATCCTCGTCGGTTTGAGTGTACCTAAGTCAAACTGCTCAAAAATAGACGAAGGCATCAAATTGATCCCCGCCTCAAGGTCAAGCATACCCCGAGTTTCTTTACCATTTCCCAAAGTGATTTTTATACAAAAACTCTCAGGGTCACTTTCTTTCGGGGGAAGGGGATTTCGTAAGATTACGCTCGCCGCATTTGAAATACTAACTTTTTCGTTTTCAGAAAATTTTCTTTTTTTTTATGCCAAGTCTTTGAAAAACTTGACATAAGCGGGAATGTTTCTTATAACATCAAGCAAAGGTAAATTTACATTAACCTTGGAAAGCATATTGTAAAGGTCAAGAAATTGCTTATCTTGCTTTTCTCCTCGAAGACGATTTGGATAAGGAATGGGAGGTCGATACGGATTAGAAGCCCTGTGAAGAGTCTCTTTAGGCTCCACGTCCTTTTCAACATTATCCAGTGACTTGGTGATAGTCGTTTCCTAGCCTTCGTTCACATTCGGGTTGCTGTTTCCGCCATTAAAAATCACATCGGGAGATGCAGCTTTATTATCCACAACACGACCACTCCGAAGCACTGTGACTGCTTGGGCTTGTGAGGATTGGCTCGGCAACTTCCCTTGCTCGTTCTTTCCCACTTGCTTGGCAAGTTGGCCAAGGGCCGTCTCAAGCTTATCCATCCGTTTGTCATTACGCAGCAAATTTGACTCAGTGCATTGCAAATTTGAGTCAGTGCATTGCATAAACGTACGCAAAGTCTCCTCGAGTGTTGGTGAAACGGGTACTTGAGTCGGTGGTGGTGGAGGCAATGGTACTTGAATTTACCCCTGCGGATGTGGAGGAAATGGTACTTGACCTTGTCCTTGCGGTTGTGATTGATGCATTGGTCGAATTGAGAATGAAAATTGACCCTGTCCCCATTGTTGTTGATATGGTTGTTGGGGAACAAAATTATTTTGTGGCCTTTGGTTCGGTATCGGATTCTCCGCATTATTAGGATTTGACCATGAGAAATTTGGATGATCTCTCCACCAAATAGGCTTATTGTTGCGTGAGTTAAAGTTTTGATACCCCTGCCCGGCTTGATTCGCTTGATAACCTTGAATAGAGAGTGCTTGTTCATTGGTTCTATCAACCTGTTCGAACACTACTTGAATTAAATTCGCACCATGTCCATACACACCACAAATGCCACACGTTTCTTGTGAAGAAGAAATGCCTTGAGATAAAAGCGTGTTTTGAGTTTGCAAAGAGACCACCTGCCTCGTTAACTCATCAAGTCTATGGGAATCGTCATGCGCCATCTCGATCTCATGTACAGCTACCCTCTTCGATCGCGAGCTTTTCTGCTGAGAATTATAACTTATCGACTCGCAAATGTCCCATACTTCTTGAGCGATACGTGATCTAATCTCTCCCCCTGCTGCATTGTCCACCATATACTGAAATTTAAGAATAAGCCCTTAATAAAAGAATTTATTAACGAGCTCGGGTGAATAATGATGATGTGGGCATTGTGTTAACAATTCCTTAAAAAGCTCCCAAGCTTCGTGGAACGTTTCGCCTTCTATCTGGTTGAATGACGCTATCTTCACTCGGAGTTGAGCCATCGTTTGATTTGAAGAATATTTCCCCATGAAGCGATCGTACACCATATCCAAATTTGTAAGAGAGTCGGGCTCCAACGATAAAAACCAAGTCTCCGCCTTATCCTTTAACGTATACGGAAAACATCTCATCTTCAACTGATCTTCATTAAGTCCTTGCAAAGGAAATGTTTGAATAATCGAGTAAAATTTCCGAATGAAGGTTATCGGATCCTCATGTAAATACCCGTAAAAGGAAGGCAAAAGATTGAAATGAATGGCCTTGAGCTCATAATCTCGGGCCGCTGGGCCTAAACGAAAGCATGATGTAGATGGGCCAATCACGGGTCGAGAAAATTCACGCATACGAGCCGGTTGAGGCTCATGTTGATGAAACGGCCTGTTAAATGGTATGTGCGGTCCTCGAGGATGATATTGTTGTTGTTGGTTGAACTTTTGTTGATGAAAGAAATAAGGCATTTGCTGTTGATTCAGTTGCATGCCTTGATTTTTAACGTGATGATTGAAATGATGTTGATTAAACGGTGGTGGATTGGGTATGTTATTTTGTTCATCTCGAGTTTCCGGCTGGTTTGGTTCGGTAGTATTTATTCCGGATGAAGCCATCGATGATTCTGTTATCGACGTTAATCTTGTTCAATTTACCCGGTGAATGTTGTCGATCAAAGGTACTATTTCGCCACCAAAGGACCTACGTCCTTGCATTCACTAACAAACAATTAAAACAGTCGAGACAAAAGAGCATAAAACTTAAACAAACTAAATTAAACATATACGAACAAACATTTTTAGACAGCTTTTGTCAATTCCCCGGCAACGGCGCCAAATTTTGAATCGAACTTTTTTTCTTTAAAAAATGAAAAGCTCGTCCGCAAGAGAACGGAGCTATTGTATGCGATAAGCTAACTCGAGTCGAATCACGAGGAATTACAATCGGCGTCTATAAATGTTTGTTCAACGATCTACAATTAAACACATGATCTATTTATTTGAAAGGTTATACAACTACTAATTCAAAACCAAGCATGAAATTATTAAATAAAACCTAATTGAACATTGAAAATAACTAAAAGCATCAAATCTTAGAATTTAGGAACAAGAAGGGAACATAATTAAACTAGCGAATTAAACGTTATAAAATTTGCCAAACTAAAACGAGTCTAATAGCATTCAAACTTAAGTCCAAATCCAAAAGTAAATTACAAATATTAAAGACTTATAGTTCATATGGAAAATAGCAATCAATCAAGCTTCAGTGACAAACGATGACCATAAACGAAGATAAATATAGAGACGAGTCTTCGACGTGATCTTCGAACGAAATCTTCAATTCAAATGTAAAATGGGAAGGGTCTTGAGTATCTTATTATCTCTGGACCTTACCCTCGAAAATCAGATCATTAAATGAAGAAAACCACCGGTATTTATAGATTTCTCCAAAAAAAACCGCTCAACCGCAAGTGCGTCGATGGTGCATCGACGGTGCGTCGATCGACGCGGTGCAGGCTGCACGTATCGACCAGGAAGTACGTCGATCAACAGAGCTAGGATCGACGCTTCAAAAGCTATGTGTCGACAATTGCGTCGATCGACGGAGCTAGGATCGACGCTTCAGAAGCTATGCGTCTACCTAGCGTCGATGGAGCGTCGATCGACGCGGGCGTCTCCTGGCGTTGCCGCAACATTTATAGGCAGCAGGACTCGGACACTGGGTAACCCAGTTTTAGACTGGTACCCAGTGTGATCTCAGCACTTTGCTCGTCTAAGCAGGGAGAAATTGCGTACCTCGAAGAAATAAACTAAAATTGGGAAAAGAAGTAAACCCTAAGTGAAATCTGGGGAGTCATCGGAATTTGGGACTGCGGAAGGTGAGAGTGGATGGTGGCAGTTCTGGTGGACGGCGGTGCTGGCGCTAGTGTGCGAGCTTTCGCCAGTGCTGTTGGAGGAGGAGGAGATCCGGCGTATTGATTATTGGCGCTGCGTGGGCTATCGGAGCCTGGCGGAGCGGAGCCCCATCGCATCTGTCGTGGGTTATGGTTGACGTGGTCTCGATGGTTGTCAATGACGTTCGAGAGCAAGGTACGGTGGTGCCGGCCGAGTAGGGGGCGTCGGCGATTGAAATCGGGAGGCGTGTGGGGCTGTTTGAGTTTGGTGAAGGGGAGATGAAGACGAGGGCTCCGACTTTGGGGAAGGCTGAATGCTCGATTTCTGTTTTAGGGCTTTCCAAAAAGGTAAGGTAAGTAATAATAAATAATACGATATACCAAAAAAAATTAATAATAATAATAATACGATATACCAGAACGTCTTTAAAAAAGGCGTTCTGGTATATCAATATACCAGAACGTCTTTAAAAAGGCGTTCTGGTATATTCGATATACCAGAACGCCTTTTTTTAAGACGTTCTAGTATATTGGTATACCAAAACACCTTTTTTAAAGACGTTCTGGTATATGATACTTTTATTACGAAATTGCCAGGGGCTTATATTCTACAACGTCTTTTTCTGAGGCGTTCTAGATTGACTGTTCTAGAATAGGTTTTCTGCACTTGATATCAAACCAGAAATAAATTAAAAATAAAAATTATTTATTCCCATGGCCTATATAATATAGGCCTATATAATATAGGACAATAAATCAAATAAAACTAAAAATTATTCCCCCTTTTTTCCCATGATCCTTTTCTGTTTTTTATTGTCAATTTAATTTTGTTTTTATCGACCTTTTTTTAAGTTGATTTTTCTATTTTTTGACTTTCTTTTTTGACAAATGAAAGAAAAGAATCATTAATTTTAAATTTTCTTTTAATTATAACGAACACACGTAAAATTAGGCCAAACGCTGCTCTACTCTATTCTACCAATATAAACAATTCACCTCATCAATACATAAAACATTAAAATTAAGATTATAAACTTAACATGATTGCTCAATATTTATGTAGCGAACAAGAAATAAGCTTTAGGTTCAAATGAGCTAAGTAGAAAAATTTTTATTTAAGTGAATGTACTTTATTTAAGAAGACTTGAAATGCTAACAAAAATCACATGCATCTAGGTCTTGACCAAGACTCGAGGCAAGTTTTAGCTAACCCATATATAATGAGCAAATCACTCAATATTAACAATTAACTCACAAACTATGTCAAGTGAATACAATAATCGAAAACTCAAATGGATTCACGAATTCAAAAATATGTCTTTTTATAATAAGTTGGGCCAAGTGGTTGGAAAGTAAAAGATAAATTTAAAGTTCAAACCCTTGTCAATACCCTTATAAAGGGCAGATAATACAACTTCACCTACAAGCTAGTGGTAAGTTAAAATAGATTTGTTATCAATGCTCGACTCAAATACTAGACTCCTGAATTTTCAATATCAAGTAAACATAATAGACCGTCAAACTGGTTCCTCGACTCCAACATTTTCACAAGACACGATCACATTATTAAAAACTAAAACTAAAACTAATAAAATTCTAACATGCAACTCTATGAATGCAAGATAAGGTATGTTTTTTTACTCTACTAATGCACATCCCTACCCCGAAAGTTAAAGAAAAAAAAACAATTATGAGAAAACAAAGTAAGGAATAGAGTTTTTAAAATAAAATGTAGAAAATATACAAAACACCTCAATTATGATGCGGGTGACCCTCTTTGCCGACATGGGATCTTGATCATCCGTATCGTTAAGTACAAATAATACCCCCAAAACTTATCAGATTTCTCATTTATTAGATTTCACCATGATTTCTACAATAAATGTTCATCAATAATATATCAAAACACAAGGAATAATTCAAATAAACTCGACAATAATAAATATAGAATCAGGGTGTTGGTAGTTGTTCGAATCGGACTGCCATGTAGGACTCTACCCTCGTTGAAGTGGCGGCCTCAAATACACGGCACATCGTCTTCCGTGGGTTGACCACTCCCCGTTTTCACTAGGGATTGGTTCGAGTAATAAAAACTTATCCGTTCAAATACTCCACCTAACCGCAAGTATACGGTGTAGTTATAATACAAAATGAGTAAAGTCAAATCCCATAAAGATCGTATACGGTTTAAGATTGATAAGTAATGTAACTTAGAGAATATAGTTTTATATAAATTGTAAGAAAAGAGTTGGGTTTTTACAAACGACTATATAAACTATAGAAAATTATAAACTAAATAAAGACAAAACACAATTTATATTATTTTTGGAAAATTCAAAAGATAGAGAGCACTCCTTGGTTTGGTTTCATAATGATCTCTAAATGTCATTCTTTTTAAATCAATCAAGTATATTATGATTCAATTTAATATAAGTCAATCACAATTGTAGACTAATCCTTCTCTCGAAATGATTATCTCGTAGATTCAAATTCTGAAAAAACATGTCCATTTGAAATCATACTTAGAACTCCAAAAGGTTTAAAAGATTTGTACGACTTCGAAGCTTTTTTTAAAGGTTTGTACGACTTCACTATTAATCTCAAATCTCATGGTCTTATTGATTAAAATGTTTCATGTTTGCAAGCCTATTGATAAACCTCATATCTCAAGTTATGATTTATCAAGATAGTACTTTTGAAAGGTTTTCAATTAATCAAAACATAAGAAATACAAGAAATTGTTTATCACTTATGAACATGAAATCAAAACACGAAATAACAAAGGGATCATACTCGAATTGAAATAAATATTGTAACATTATTCAATTATTGATATTCCAAACCCCAAAATTAAAAAACTTAGTCATATATGTTTAACAAGTTATTCACATAATTCATCGAATACATTATAAACATAATGAAAAGTAAGGATATAAATAACCAAAATGGTTGATGTTGATCCTTAATTCCATTTGTTTCTCACTCTCAAAATCTATGATTCTTACAAAAGAAAATCCAAACTAAATTATTGGTGTATGATAATATGGGATGTTTTCTAATGAAAAGATGATGTTGTATCCTCAATCTTCGTGTTCAATTTCTACGAATTATAGTCCTTCCTTTGATATGTCTTTGTTTCTTGGATCAATCATTGATTGTTTAATTTTATTTTTTCTGAATCACATAAATAATTGCAGTTTTTAATGCAAGTTGATTATGTTCAATACTTTCTGAATATATGTTGAAGCATATGTTTGTTCGGATTTTATTGCTTAGATTATTGAATCACTGATGAATTCCTGTGAATCGGCATCTGGATTAACTTCTTACTCTTTTATTTATTTAATTTCATATTTATGTTTTTATGTGCGAGTGGACTTTGAGCTGTGTTCTTCAGCTAAATTATGAACGATTGCTTCTACTTTTTTTTTTACACGAAGCAGTTGATTATGTCATGTGGATTTAAAAGTTGACTTGTGTACTTACTGTCTACTATGCAGGTCAGTAGCAGTGAATTTGTAGAATGGCCGCATTGGGTGAATGACAATGTGAAAAAAGAAAGGCCGCGTTTGGTAAGAATGAGTCTTTTGCAAGAGAAAATGAGAATGTTCATGAAATCTACATAACACGAAGAAATACTTGTTTAGAGTCAAGAAAGTGACATCCAAGATGAGGTATTGCAGTGCCAGTATTATTAGGCGATGCATTTGTTTCTTCTTCTTATTTGTATCTGATTTCTGTATAAGTTGAAATTAACGGTATAATTGTGTAATGTTGATAGTTGACAATGATTTTTGATGGCTGGAAAATTAGAATGATCAGTATTTATTATTAAATTTTGGTATATTTTTTGGTGATATAATTAATATTTTCACAATATTTATTATTAGTGGTTTTGGTGTATTCCTGCTTTCATTTTATTATTTTTTTATTTTTTTAAACTTTCTAGAAGGTACTTTTTGTACACTAGATAATAGACTTTTCAGAACCTATTTTTTAAAATCCGTTCTAGAAAATAGACTTTTCAGAACGTATTTGAAATATTCATTCTAGAATAATGACTTTCCAGAACGTATTTCCATCTATCAGAGAAAAAAGAACAAACCGATCTTGTAGGATTCCCAAGAAATTCTTTGATTTCTTCCAGAAGAAGATGATTAATCATCTACTACTCACGTTACGTGAATAGCTGGGACATTGAGGAATATCCAGAAAGTCATTTCGGGAATATGTCTGATTCTATCTCTGTTCCTTTTTTAATACCCTTTCTAGAATAATGACTTTCCAGAACGTATTTTTAATATCCGTTCTAAAATAATGACTTTCCAGAACGTATTTTTAATATCCTTTCTAAAATAATTACTTCCAGAACGTGTTTTTAATACACGTTCTAGAATATAGACTTTCCAGAACGTGTTTTATCCGTACTAAAATAATGACTTTCTAGAACATACTATTTAATACCCGTTCTAGAATATAAACTTTCTAGAAAGGTTATTAGTATAACTGTTCTAGAAAGTATTATCGAGAACAGGGACAGTCCCAAAATATGACTTTTTAGAACCGGTATAAAACTCTTAAAACGAGTAAGATAACCGTTCTAGAATGTCAGACATTCTAGAATGGATAAAAATAACCGTTCTAGAAAGTCTGACTTTCTAGAACAGCTGTATCTAGATCGCAGCAGAATACCATCTGGATTGCCTGTTTTATACGTTCTAGAGTGTCTCTGATGTACTAGTGCTAGTCCAGACGACCTCACATTGGACTACCTTGACTCCTCGTTATCTCTCAAGATAAGGTTAGAAATCTTACCAAAAAAGTTAAAGATCCCGCAGATCTCGCTGTATACTAGAGTATTCAATCAATATTCACATCTTAGTCATTANTTAGAAATCTTACCAAAAAAGTTAAAGATCCCGCAGATCTCGCTGTATACTAGAGTATTCAATCAATATTCACATCTTAGTCATTACCAAAAATTGATGGACTTTCACAACACGTGCGATGCAGCCCGATGCCGGATGTTTTCCCTTACTTTTTATGAACATCCCCTTCATTGGTACAGAACAATACCCAGAGACTCAATCCATTCACGCCATAGTTGAGGACAACATTATGCACCTACTTCATGTCTGCCAAAGCAAGCATACCCCTTAACGAGATAATCTCTAGAATATTCCAAAAACAAAATGAGTCGCTCATTAGGATGAATCACATCCGTTAAACTATATATTTCAACTTCAACTACACGTACAGTAGGTACTTCAATTACATATGTGGTAGACTTTACATACATATCCATGGATCAAACGAATGACTTTGTAAGAATCTTTTTTTTTTTTTTTGCCTTTTTAACTTTCCAGTTGGAATTTTCTTTTGTCCATAATGATTTACGGTCCAAATCTATTAAAAATATATACTTATAAGTTTGACAGAAATAGAGATAAATCTATAAAAAAAATATACTAAAAAATTGATAGATATAACAATGAATCACTAATTGAAGAATTCTAAGAAATATATAAAGTAGTATCAAAAGAAAAGAAAAAAAATACATACCCACATTGGAATAGTGAAAGTTAAATGTTTAAGATTGATTTAATATAATAAAACTGTAAAATAATGATTGAGAATGATTGGTAGTTAAAGTTATGGGAATAGTGAAATAGAGAAATTTATGAAAAAAAAATATGTAATAATGATTGGTGATGGAATAATTCATTTTTAAAAAAATAGATTGAGGTGATTGGTGGGAGAAAAAAGTGAAATTGAATTGAAAATATAACTTTTGAAGTATTAGAAACAATTAAATTGAAAAAATTCTTTAAATGAGAGTATATATAATTACTTCATAAAAAATCATTGTATCTTGTAGCTATCATCCATCACGTGTCGAAACTCAAAGCCATAAATTTGATTTCGTTATGACAATTTCCAACTCCAGTATTTGTGTGACCATCACACAGTGTGGCATGATTACCTTTTACCTTAATACTGTCATTTTTAGGTATAAAGGTGTAATATTTATACCAAATGGTGTTATTTGTACATATTAATTATAAATGATATTCAGCAAAAGTGACACTTTCATATATAAAAGTAAAAGTTTAAAGGAAAATGTGAATTATGTGACAATTACATATGAGTTTTTGCAAAATCAATAAATGTTTTTATAGGGGTCAAAGGATCCACCGTGTCACGAATACATGACCATGACCATCAAAACAACCAACAATCAAATTTAAGACGCAATTGGATATCATTTCATTTCCTTTCGTTTCATTTGACTAGAGAATAATGAGAAAGATTTAGCCAGATGAAATTTTTTGATGAGATAGTAATACGATATGTGTGTGTTTTTAGGTATGCGATTGGATATAAATTTATTTGGTAAAAAAAAAAAATCAAATGAGCTCACAGAGAAAGTGTTTGTGTGTGTGAGGAAAATTTAATGGTAGTGGTAGTAGAAAGGAGAGATAGAGGAAATAAAAGAGAGACGAATGAGAAAAAACCTTTTGGGAAAAAATGAGAATTGTGTAAAATGAAAAGTATAATAGAAGAAGACACAAAGTAGACGAAGGAAACAATAGAAATTAGGGTTCTCTTATTCATCAAAGACTCCATTTATATATGGGTATTGAATACATGTTTCCATAATACATAAAGATAACAAATACCTAAATTGTCCAAATCAGTTACTTGTTAACGAAGGCACACTAATTGTGTTTTTCCTTCAACACTCCCCCTTGTGCCAAGTCAAAGGGTGAAATGGTGTTTCATTGTTGCCTCGTTAAAGCCTTGCCAAGTAACGAAATCCAATAAGAAAAATAAAAATTGGTCTAAGGAAAAAGAGTACAACACACCTATGTTGAGACTCCTCCTAGAGTCTACACCTCTCTTTGATATGTACATCTATCAAGAGAACTTTGAAAGTCTCCACTTCCTCAATTTACTTGATTCTTAAGAAAGTGCATAGTTGTTGGTTGTAGAAGAGTTGTGGTAATATTACCCGTATTATCAAATTTTCTTCAGTGATAGAGTTCAAGCCACTATTATCAGATATATGAATGGTCATAACATTTACCATTGATAATCACGAACTACTACATGTATGATAATGATCTCTTACATAGATCAAATGAGCAAACCAATATGAACTATACTATTTGGTGTTTCACAGTAGGAAGTAAACACAATAATTTTTGTAGGGGTTACAAGACCATCTGCAGTCCCAATTATATTTATAAATGAGAAAAATAAACTCGCGTCAATGGTTTCTTTTAGGTATCAAAATACATTTTGATTCTATTCCAATGACATTTCGCTTTCTTGAGTTAAATCAAGATAACAATTTTGAGAAAATAATATTTGGTCAAGTGTATTAGTAATGATATAATAATGCGCATATTGTTCATAGGTAGAGAGTTTCATCTCCCACCAGTTCTTCGTCATTCTACTGATGAAATTGATATTTCCTTATATCTTCACTTTGACCAATCATAAGAGTGCTAGCATATTTCACTTATCCATATTTAATTGCCTGATCATTTTTTGGATATATGCAAACTGTAGAATTAGTATTCCACAAACTCGGGTTTTAGTTCAAAGCCTTAACATAACCGAGCTTTCCCATGGTTCATTATCTCAAATTAAATTTTCAAATAACTAGCGATATCTCTTATTTCATCAAGAGTGAATATTATGTTCATATCATTGACATATACAACTATAATCGTAAATTTGAGACTTATTTTCTTTATAAATATGCAAGGGCATATTTTATATTTTCCCAATCAAGTGGTCACTTAGACGGTTATACCACATCCGTCTGGATTATCTGAGTGTTTTAAATTAATTTAAAATGCACTCCGTGGCTTAGAGTCACTTGCCTTAGCAATGAAAGGCCAGCAAACACTTTCGTATATATCTCTAAATCATGATCCCTATAGAGATACGATGTAACCACAGGTATAAGCTGCATTCTCATTCTTTAGAATTATAACATCTATTATGAGAGAGTACATATCCTCATAGTCAATTCCAGGGCGTTGTGAGAAACTTTTTGCTTCAAGTTTAAATTTGCATCTCATGACTTTATTTTTCTCATTACGCTTCCTGACAAAACTTTGTTTATGTCTTAGCTTTACACTTGGTGAGGTTAGCACTACCAGACCAAATACCTGTCATGCTGTCAGTGAATTTAGTTCTACCTGAATTGATTCTTTACATTTAGGTCAATTTGCTCTATATTGACATTTCAATAGAGCGTGGTTCAATGCCATCGTGCTCTATATTCCTTGAGCAACAATGTATATCATCAATGTGTGTGGAAAATCTTTCCATCAACTTATATAAACTCTCATAGTAAATAGAGATTTCTTTATTCTCTGGAATTATATTAAACATAGGAGCGTCCTCCAGTAATGATTCATGGACATAAGTATAACCAGAGATAATCTCATGAGATGAATTATTTTCATTGATGATCAATTGAAGTTGTGCCATACATGCTCTCTTATTTCTTGGGCGAGTATTGATCGAACCAAGTGACCTCCCCCTGTTCCTTTTGGGAGTCACGACCTCAACCACACCTCCACTAAGTATGGTTGCAATGTCTTAATTTACAACATTGTGCCCTTTATGGGGACTTTTAACCTTGCATACACATTTGCAGCTTGTATATATATGATCTCGTCACTCTAGAAATTGAGTCTTCTATACTTTGAAGATCAATTGTTCACTTTACTTTTCTTTCATGTTACATTGTGAAATGCGGGGATCATAATGAGACATAGTATGAAACTATTCCTGTCGTTCCATTAAAAAGTACTTTTTCTTATCTCCCCCTAACGACGGGAAGACTGTCTCATTAGAGTGAAAAATTCACTAATTTAGCGATAAAGAGATCGTCTGTCAAAGGTTTCAAATAGTGGATGACTGTTAGAGATTCATATCCAACATAAATACTTAATCGTCTTTAGAAACCCATATGAATGCGTTATGGGGGCGCAAAAGGCGCATATACTGCTTAATCAAATATGCGTAGATATGAGTTATCAGGCTTATATCCAGTTACCAACTGGTACGCAAAATATTTGGTTAGCAGGGGTTCATAAACGAATAAGTAAGAGTTGCGTGCAATATTGCATAACCCTGTGCAGAGAAAAATATATGAGTGCGCATAAATATTATCTTAGTCACCATCTATATTCTTTTCAACGATTTCTTCTTTGAAACTTTATTATATATGCACATTAGGGTACAAGATGCATTATATCGATCTTGATTAAAATAAAATACACATCGAATTCTTTTGATGTAAACTCTCTAGCATTATGAGTTTGGGTGTTCTATAAGGGTGGTGAGTCCTCAATCAAACTAAATGTGCTAGAAGTTTTTCAGATGCAATATTTTTATGGACAATACGTGCCGAAACATCGACCAAAACTATAATATACTTGAATGATCCGCATTTAGAATGGTTATGTCCACATGTATCACCAATTATCAATTATAAGAATGGAATATTATACTTTGTATCTTTAGCATATGTAGGTCTCAATCATACAAATTTGCCAATGAACTAGTTTTGAAAAAAAAATGAGTGATGCATCTTTGAGATATGAATGAATGTAGTGCTCCTAGTACTTTAGAATGCACTAGCTGTAATGTAACAGCATCTGTATAGATATCATCATCTACATCCAGAAAGCCGTATACTGTGCATCAAACTTCTATCTCGTTTTGTGTTTCACTAAAAATAAAAGATGTCCATGTTAATTTCTTATAATATGGACCATCACATCACGACAACAAAAGAATCCATGTCAGTCGTGTCAAAACTTGAATAGTCAATGTCCAAAAGTTTTAGTTGGTCATATCTTATGATTCAATAATCAAAAAGTAGTAAATTAAAATTACTAGATTGACTCTAAAACGTGCTTTCTTCCATATAAATTAAAGGTATAGTTCCATTCTCATAATGTATTTCTTAATGATAATCATCAACATTAATATCATCAAACTTAACAAGGTTCGTTTCGCTCTTGGTCCATACTGAGCTTTTATGACTTTAATCAATGTGCCACTAGGCATCAAGAGTTTGTCATATATAAATATCAATTCAGTGAATAATATTATCTATTTCTCGACAAGTTCTCACATTCTTTAGAGATATTTGCACGAAATACTTTTCATTCTAATATTTTACATTATTTGCTAGATATATTTCATTATATCTAATAGTTTACTCATGAACCTTGTATGTGATTGTTTGGTAAATAAACTCAATTATATTCAATACTTCAGAATGAAATGCAAAGTTTACCAATAAGCTAAAAATAATTAAATCAGGCCATATCACATAAATCTAACTCAAAATGAACTTTAAGACCAAAAACAATAGTCTAATATGAATGGTTGATTATACTTTCACAAGTTCTTTGTAAAGTAAGAAACAAACAAAATTCATTAATCAAAATAGAGGATATCCATTGACGAAGCAATGTTATTTTGAGAACCTCCATGATTTCTACCACGACCAAGAAATATCACGAACTCTTACATATCTTACCTTGAGGTTCATTCTTCCCACATAGGTAGGGATCAACATGTCGCTTCCCCTTTACTTTGAGGTTATTTCCACTATTCATATCAATCCTAGTTAGTCTTAAGAAACTTCCTTCTCCAGAGGTTTAACATTGGTATTATGAAAAATAATGTCATTTCTATTAATGACTTACTATCATAATTAGTATAATACAAGTGCATCAGTATGTTTGATCAAGTGGGAAAAAATATAGAGTGAGATCGTATCTCTCAACTATTTATTATCATTTAAAGTGACTTTCTTTTCGACATATGGTAAGGCATGTTTTTAGTTGCAATATATCAAAGTCATTGACTCTTTTTAGCAAAAGCAAACACATTTTTTTTAAACTAAATTCATTGGCTTGGAAGTAGTAATTCATAAAATTCTCAAAATATTCATTTAGAGCAAATCCCATAGTTTATTGAAATTTCTCAACTACATATACTTCCATATAAGATTTGGGGTCAATATGAAGTCTCAAATTCATTAGAGAATTGACTTTGACTTAGTTTCTTCTTTGCCAATTGGGGGTTGGTGTATGATATTATTGTGGAATTATAGTTCTTATAGTTTTCACATCAAACCAATGATGGTAGTACTTAATTTCTTTTGACTATATTAAATTGTATTTAGATTGAGTTAGTTCAGTCAATTTCTTTAGATAGTGAATTTGAAATATGTCATAATCTTTCTTTGATATCATGTAATATACTTTATCATAAGACTTATTTATACAATTCTCTACCATTCATGAACTTTCATTATCATGAAAATATGCAAATGTACAATCAATAATGCATATTCTCTATCATTCATGAACTTTCATTATCATGAAAATATGCAAATGTACAATCAATAATGCATATATTGAAAGTAGCTTATAAAATCAACTCGAAGAGAATTATCAACATAAATGAATCCATCGATTCATCGAAATTCATGATTAACATATTGACAAAATCATGATCAATCTCTAATATAATCATGTAAATAACTTTATTTATGATTTTTAAATAAGAAATCATCTAAAAGTATAAGTAATAATATATTACGTACTTTATGAATATCATTAATATATTGCAAAATTTCATATTTGTCAATATTGCACATAATATCACATGCATATAATCATAGGAAACATATATACATATACATGATTTGTAAACAATAATAAATACCATTCCATATATCCTTATAAATACATATTTATTAGTTGCATTTAATAAATAATCGTGTTACCTTGAAGGAAAGTCACGATACTTTCCTAATTTTGTTTTTGCAATAGGTTTGTCCGCGATATGTTTCTGATGACATAGACCTTCAGAACCGATCTCCACCATATAAATTTAACCACTATATCTTTTGAATATTTTATCCAAAATCCAGCATCATCCAACGGTTAGATTGTGCGTATTTTTAAAAGAAGTTGGGCGGACAGTTTCGGGAAACGGGATCAGCTCTGTTAAAAATTTATTATCGGACTCTTCAGAGCTCATATTCAAATCTCCACCATTCATATCAGATTGGTATATGTTTGGAATAATATATCCAAATTTTGGTTTGATCCAACGGTTCGATTGTGAGAAATCTTATTTTGAAAAAATGCTGCACAAAATATTTCAAAAACAAAATCTGCTTTTTTCGAAATTATATATATATTTTCTCGTATATCCGAATCTGATGTCCACCGTTCAGAATGTAATTCAAATAGTCTTGAAGGTTTTGTAAACATTGGAATACGATCCAACGGTTGAAACATGAAAAAAAAAGGTTTTTCGAACATACAACACGGTTAGATTTTCAACATACAAAAATTATATAATGGTTGCTTTGGTCATGTAAGATTATTATCAATCACTCTCAATAGGTTAGAGTCTCGTGATGATAACGTATAAAATGAAAAGTATAATAGAAGAAGAAACAAAGTAGACGAATGAAACAATAGAAATTAGGGTTCTCTTATTCATCAAAGACTCTCTTTATATAAGGGTATTAAATACATGTTTCCATAATACATAAAGATAACAAATACCTAAATTGTCCCACATCAGTTAGTTGTTGACGAAGGCACACTAATTGTGTTTTTCCTTCAACACTCCCCCTTGTGCCAAGTCAAAGGGTGAAATGGTGTTTCATTGTTGCCTCGTTAAAACCTTGCCAAGTAACAAAACTCAATGGGAAATATAAACATTGGTCTAAGGAAAAAGAGTACAACACACCTATGTTGAGACTCCCCCTAGAGTCTACACCTCTCTTTGATATGTATATCATACATTCGGGTGAAAAGAACATTTTCAATGTAATGAATGTTCATCTTCGTTAAAATAAATTTTTATATTTGTTGTGACAAATTTTCTTTTTTAATGTGACAAATATATATATATATATATATATATATATATATATATATATATATATATATATATATATATATATATATATATATATATGAATACTTAACGGACATAAAAGTTTTCACATTCATTGTAATAAAAATATCCATGCTTTTTATGATAAATATTTCCATTGTGATAAAAATTCATCTCCGAAACCGGCTAGAAAAAGTAGTCGTTGGAAAATTGGCCTGTTAACCGAAACCAGCGGTTTGAACCAAAAAACGGTGGTCCATCGGATACTTTTTCAAAAATAAAGTTAAATCTATTTCTACACCTATAAATACATCCCCCCTCCAATCCAACACTAATTCATCTATAAATAATTTTCTTCTTCTCTTATATTTTCAAGTTTAAAGTTGTGAATTTGAGAAAAAATACTATCAATAATCAATCTTTTTTTCTCGTTTTTATAATCTTTTTTCTAATATATTATGACAAGCTCTTTTTGTAATACTAATACTAATACTAATCAAGGTCGATTACCTTTGGTCGTTACAGGAGAATGTGTTTCCGATGAGATAACATAAGAAATTAATAAATTATATAGTCAAATAGGTTTTGATGAGGATTTACCCACCTCCAACTAATCTGAACCGCCCGCCCTCAGCTTGTGCCATAAAGTGGTTGGTTAAGTCCCGCAACGAGCGCAACCCTCGTGTTTAATTGCCATCGTTTAATTTGGAACTCTGAGTAGACTGTCGGTGATAAGCCAAAGGAAGGTGAGGATGATGTCACGTCAATATTGATGATAAGATAGGGAAAAAAGGGGGTGCTAATCATGCTATATCACTACCGCCTCTAAAAAAATCGAAGGCGAAGTTACTCTAATCCCCCATCTTCTGTGATTTTAATGTTCCACCGTCACCTTCCCCTAATGTTGGTACTTCTTCTAATATAAGACCATTTTTCAACGACCCTCAACTAGATCTATCCCCATATATGAGGTTTATTGAGGATACTAAGCGAAAATGACAAAGGGCTAGTGCTAGTCGAACTCAAGAATTAGAATCTTATTTAGGTAATTTGAATCGGGAAGTGTCGCGAAAAGGCCCAATGGTACGATGATCTTGTGCAGTTTTGGTTGAGAATGACTTCTATTTTCCTACACGTTCTAGGACTGCAAAGGAGGTTCTCGTCGTTTCTATTTCAACAGTTTCCTATTTTCCTTTCTTTTTTGAATTTTCGTCTGTTGAACAAGGCTCTAGCACGGGTGACTTTATCGGTGATCGAAATTCTAACTTATTGCTTAAAGTTTAGAAAATCAAATGTTCATGATTGAATTGGTTAAAGTCGAAAAACGCAAACAAGAACTACATCTCAATGAAAGTTAAGAGAGCAACCATTACGATAGCACTTCGCGAAGTAACGATGTCAATGAATGAACATAGATGAGCCTCCTCCACTATCCACTATGTATGCAAATTAATTACAATATTAAAAGTTAAACTTTTGAATTTTAATTTCTAATATTACAATTAAAACAAAGTCCTTTTCAAAAAAAAATTAACTCTTTAATTTTCGGAAAAATTTTGAACTACGTGAATCTTGGTTTCTCTACGAGGATATGTAGGTAAATTGATTCCAATATTAAAAATTAAAAATTTGAATTTTAATTTTTAATATTAAAATGAAATCATGTTTTAAAAAAGTTAAAATATTTTTAACTTAATTCTTACAATTTTATTTAAGTTTTTAGTTTATTTTTTTAGTCCTTTTTTTAAATTCATTTTTAAAATAAATCTTCCAAAATGCATAAAAACATAAAAAAAATCGGAAAAATCGCCAATTATAAATTTAAAAAAAAAATCCGACGATTTTGAACCATACCGAAAATCAGTCCAAATCAGAATCGCAATCGATTCTTCACCAGTTTAGTTGCGGTTCGTACTCTAGCAGTTTTTTAACCGCCGATTAGTAACTTGATTAAATAATCGGCCAGTTTTAATTGGATTCACACGTCTTCAGGTGGGATACAATTTCGATCGTATTATCTCCATTTGAGATTTTACATTAATACCCCAAAAATATAAGGAAACCCTTCTCGACATTTTTCATTTGATACTGGTCACATCGACACACGCCACGGACACCAGAAATCTAAAAGATGGAGATGGAACCCTAGCTTAAGTCTCACAACTGAGTCACTTCCTTGGCGTGATTTATTTTTCAATCAATCTTCTCCAATTCTTATATTTTAAATCCTGCATTTTTGTCGGTAGTTGCAAATCTATTTATTTTTTCGGTGTGTGTGTTTTCTTCTTCATCTTCTTCTCTTGTTGTATTATTTTGGTGGTAAATTAGAAGGATCGGATATTAGCACCACAATATTTTATGAGAACATCCCAAATTATAAAAACACCCCAATTATTTATTTTTAATATTAATCTCTACTATCTAAACCCAATTAGCTTCCCACATTACCCTTACCCATTAAAAATAGCAAATAATGGAAAAATAAGAAATCGCAAGATAGAGAAAGAAGATGAATCATCTGTTTTTTTTTTTTCTTTTTTCTTTTTCGTAAATCATCTGGTTAAGAGGGTTAGAGTCTAGGTTTTGTTTATATGTACGTGAGCATCGTACAATTTTTCTTTCTATCCATCTCTTGAATATGTTTACAATATTCAAATTAACTGGTATAAAATAGCAATTTTTTAGGAAAAAAAAAAAGAAAGAAATTTTGCAATCTACTATGTTCAAGTCTGGTTACCCGAAATTAAATCTCACGAACAAAGAATAAATCAAAATTCTCACTCAAAGATATAGTTTCTAGTTTATGTGTTAATTTCATATAAACCCTTTTTTTCACATTCTATGGTCGCACTAAATTTTTCCGAAAATTTTCTTTTCATTCGCAAATTGTACAGACTAAAAGGGTTAAGATGCAGATGAAGTTGGATGGAAGTTGCTTTTATTTTTGTTTGTTTGTTTCCATTAGCAGATTCAGAAAAGACAAATGAGATTAAATTGAGGAGAACTTCACCTTTTCTTTTATTTTTTCTCTTTCACTTCTATACAGGCTTGAGAGGGTGAGGATAGAGATGTAGTATAGATAGTGGTAAGTTTTATCTCAATATTTTAATTCCATTTGATATAAGGATACAATAGTCATTTTAATAGAGTCCTTTTTTATCAAAATATATTGGGGTGTTTTTATAAAAGTATGGGGTGTTAATATACGGACCCTAATTAGAATCCATGAAGATTAAATGAAACGGGTGCCTTTTATTGTTACGATGAATTTGGAAAGAGATGATTGGCAATCAAGGCTTTAAATTTGGCACTAGGAAGAATAGCAAAGAGATAATTAGGTTAATTAGTTAGGGTTATGATCAAGGATTTAATTCTGGTGTTCGTAAATAGAATGATTGTGGTCCATGGATGTTCTTGAGCTATATATATATATATATATATATATATATATATATATATATATATATATATATATAGCTAGTTTAATACTCGTATATTACACGGGTTTTATCAAAATATTGATATAAAAAATATTTATAATAATTACAAATTTTTATGTAAAATGAGAAATTCAAATGATGTATTTTCAACCCTTTGCCTTGTACATGTCTAATTTATTTACTAATTATTATAATTATTAAATTTTTATTTTCATGCTTAGATTCAATTCGTTAATAATTTTATTTACATACTTATAAAAATTCAAAATAAGTCATATTCTAAACCCGTGTCTAATCTCTACTTATTAATTATTATTACGTTATTTTACATTTTAATGTTTGGATTAAATCCGTTAATAATATTACTTACATACTTTAAAACCTAAACGTATGTCATACTCTCAACTCGTGTCGCATTGTACCGATGTCTAATCGGTATTTAATAATTATAATAATAATAATAATTATTATTATTATTATTATATAATTTTATGTTTTTATGTTAGATTGAATTCATTACCAATATTTAATTACATACTTATATTATTTCAAATAAATCTTAATTTACCTATATAGAATATTTAAAATTACAAAATTAAAATTATATTAATATTTAGGAAAGCCTAAAACTGATCTAATGATCCCTATTAAATCCTATTAAATGAAGAATGGTGTCGTGAAGGCACCGTAGAAATTCCCTAATATTTATTACAAACACTACTTATTTAATAATTTCATAATAATTTTTTAATTAAAATTATATCTTATGTATTTATATTTTAATTAAAGTACTAACTTGGATCTTTCCTACTAATTTTATATAACTTATTTGTATTTTTATATTAGGAAAATAAAAGAAAAATATTGAATTAGACAAAATATAATAAAAGAAAAATATTGAATCAGGCAAAATATAATAAAATGAAAAAATTAAATTAGGTGAGATACAATAAAAGGAAAATATTAAATTAAGTAGATATTAGGCTCGAATGAAACCTAAGCAAGTGAAACACCAGAACTTGTTTTTTGCCAAACGAAGCATGCGAAGCAGACACACGCATATTATGTTGGGTTTGAAAAGAGTAATATTCATTAAAAATACTAAAAGAATAATATTGAAAATGGTACATACAAATCGTAACATTCTTTATTTTGTTTTCACAATAAATAATTCTTACACACAAATCAGAACATTACTTGTTCTAATTACAGTAATAATGGTTCTCAGAATTAAGAATTTTGCAAGTTTTTTTACCATGAGTCATGAAATTAATTGTGATATATGAAGAACATTATTTGTTCTAATCACAGTAAGGCTGATTTTCAGAATAGAGAATTTTCAAGTTTTGTTAACATTAAGTCGCGAAATTAGTTGTAAAGCATATCAAAATACCTTAAACTTGACCGGGAAACCCGTAAAAAATTGAGTTTGAACTCGCGTGTTACATGTGAATATGTGATATAAAAAATTACTTATAAGACACTATTCTATTGAAAAAATATCGTGCATCTAACTTGTAGTATATGTAATATTATTTTAATTATAAACTTAAAAATTTTTTAACTAATCCCAATATAATAAATTAAAAATAATATAAAAATATATATATGAAAAACTATTGTTATACCAAACCAAAAACAAATATAAAGTGAAACAAAAAAGATAACATAAGAGCATCTTTAACCCTGGGGTTTGGTGGGGTTTGGTTGGGGAGGAGTAGAATAAATAAGTTGGAGAGAAAGAGGGGTTTGAGAATGGGGAGGGGGTTATTCCAACGGGAGGGGAGAGAAAAAAAGAAAAAAAAAAAAAAAAAAAGGAGAGAGGGAGAAGTGGGGCGGCAGTTGCCGCCCTTGGCCAATCACACGGCGCGTGCAGTGCACGCGCCTGAAGAGAGAGTGGGGCAGTGGGCCCCACCTCTGAAAAGTTGCAGCGTCCAACTTTTTTTTTTTTTTCTCTTTTTCCTTTCTTTTTCTTCCTTTCTTCCGTCCTTTCTTTTCTTTTTCTTTTTCTTTTTTTTTTTCCTTTTTAATTTATATATATATATATATATAAATTAAAATAATTTACTGTAAAATAAATAAATTTTCATACAAAAAGAATTTAAATTTTATTATTAATTAAAATTTTAAAGTATTTACATGAATATTAATTATAAATGAAAAAAATTAAGAATAGATATATAAATAAAATAGAATATCACATATTATCTCAAAAAATAAAAATAAAAATTAATAAAATATGTTTTCACACCTACAAAAATTAAAATTATATTATTAATTAAAATTTTTAAGTAAATATTAATTATAAATGAAAAAAATTCAAGAATGTATATATAAATAAAATGAAATATCACATCTTATCTAAAAATAGAAATAAAAATTATGATTTATCCAAAATCTCCACATCATCAAAGGAACACAATATATCCACACAAGAAAAAAAATGGCTGGTGGATGATTCTTATCGAAGATCTTATCGTAACTTTTTAAATTTAATAAAAGATGATTCAGTCACCCGAGAAGAAAATGCCTATCTGCAACAACGACTAAATCAAACACGTGCGGCTCAACACACAGAGAGTTCTACACGTCGACCTAGAGCGATTATTCACCGAAACCGTGAAGGCGGAGAGAGTAATCTTATCAGAGATTACTTTGCTGAGAACCCGGTGTATCCTGCACACACGTTCCGACGGAGATTTCGGATGTCACGACCACTATTCTTACGTGTCGTTGATGGCGTACAAAATTATTCTGAATATTTCCAACAGCGGCGTGATGCAATGGGGAGGAACGGGTTTTCAGCGCTCCAGAAGTGCACCGCAGCCATACGTCAATTGGCGTACGGGAGTTGTGCTGATCAAGTTGATGAGTACCTACGTATGTCCTGAGCAAGTAGCGAACCAGTGCTTAGTTAAATTTTGTGAAGCGGTGCGGATGGTATTCGGCGCACAATATCTACGCAAACCCAACACAACCGATGTTGCGCGGTTACTCTCGTTACACGAGGAGAAACATGGTTTTCCTGGCATGCTAGGGAGCTTAGACTGCATGCACTGGAAGTGGAAAAATTGTCCAGTCGCGTGGCAGGGTGCATATACCCGCGGTGGACCAGGGATCTCCGACTATCATACTCGAAGCGGTTGCCTCACAAGACTTGTGGATATGGCATGCTTTCTTTGGCCTATCCGGTGCACGAAATGATATAAATGTGCTGAACGAGTCTCCACTATTCAATGATGCAATGCACGGCCATGCACCTGCAGTTAACTATACGATCAATGGGACAGAATATACAAAGGGTTA
>BMAC01000391.1:669093-683940 GCA_014905375.1 Phtheirospermum japonicum | reverse complement strand
AATCCCATCTTATCCATATAAAAAAATTATTATTTATCCAAAATCTCCACAATCAATCATATATCATCTTTATCCAATAAAAAAAAATATTTATTTATCTAAAATATCCACATCATCAAAAAAATCTCAAAAAATCTTATCTGAATGCTTATCTTATCATCAATTTTTTTTTATAAATACACTACACAATTTCTACTCACATACATCCTCAACTCTCCACTCTCACATTTATTTATAATCCATCATCTATATATTTTGTAATTATGAATAGAAATTTCAACATCTCTAATAATTCATCCGATACGGATGATACTCCGTCCCCGGGAAGTTCTCGCCATCGACGCTACGTAAGTATATTTCTCGTGATGTTCCGATCACTCAACTTAATTTTCAATTTCATAATATCCCTCGATATGAAAATCCTCAATTTCATAATGTCCCTCCAATTTTCCAACAAACCCCTCATAATCTACCACAATATCAAACCAACCCTTTTAACGCTCAATACGGTATGCCAAATGTGTTCTCGTATCCGAATGCATATGCATTTCAACCCCCGCATGGTATGTCAAATGCCTACCCGGTCTTGCCTCAACACGGGACTTTCACACCAACTCGAACCCCCGACGGTAGCTCGGAAGGTGGTGTTAGTCAACCGTCAAGTGTCGGGGTTGATGGCTTGGACAAAATTTGTCTTGATAGTGAGGAAGAACTGCCCTCACAAACTAAGGCTATTATTTGACAGACGGCATTTACCCAGAATGGGCAACATTTGTTAAAAGCTTTCAATGCCCTGCAGATGAGAAAAGAGGAAAGTTCAAGCTCAGACAAGAAGCTGCTCGAAAAGATATCGAACGCGCTTTTGGAGTTCTCCAAGCGAGGTGGGCAATTTTAAGTGGTCCAGCACGAGGTTGGTACAAAGAGGATTTGGGGCAGATAATGATTGCTTGTATTATATTGCATAATATGATTATCGAGGACGAGGGTGAAGATGCTGTTAATTGGCAAAGAGAAGATGGTGAGCCTGAAGATGAATGGCTCCAAGGTGCCCCACACACTTTTCAACAATATCTACAAAGAAAAACTCAACTAATGGATAAAAATATGCATCACCAGCTTCGCAATGATTTGATTGAGCATATATGGAATGAGCCCAATCATCAAGATTGATGCACGCATACTTGTTATTTATTTCTCTTTTGTTGTGTTTTATTTTCTCTATTTTGTTGTATTTTTTTTTAATTTCTTTTTTTTATTTTGTATCCCTTTTTATTTAATCAAATTGCATGTGTGTTTTTTTTCTTACCGAATTTATCATGGACGTTTATTTTGAGGCTTATTTTCAAATAATTTTAAATTATTATTATTATTATTATTAATTTAATTATAAACTCATGATTAAGTAGAATTACTATATTTAATAGATTAAATAGTTTAAATAGATTTAATAGATAAAATATAATAATATTGGAATGTGAAAAATAAGAATTAAATTGTTGGGAAATATGTGGGGTCCATAAAAAGTAGGTTTGAGAGTTTGAAGGATAGATAAAAGGGGTTGGGGAGGGAAATAAAATGAGTTGGTGATGTGGAGGTGATTTTGGTGATGTGGCGTGTTGGGAATTGAAAAAGTGGGGAGGGGTTGAGTAGTGGGTTAAAGATGCTCTAATACTAATACTAATACTAATAATAAATTATTATGCTTAGAAAAATAAATATTAAATATATTCTAAATCTCTTTATCTAATTCAAATATAATGAATTGATACATATATTATATATCTGCACGAACAAATTAGTATCTCACGCAGAAAAAAAAATACTATTATTAYWATAATYTWARATTATWRTAATAATAGTATTTTTTTTTCTGCGTGAGATACTAATTTGTTCGTGCAGATATATAATATATGTATCAATTCATTATATTTGAATTAGATAAAGAGATTTAGAATATATTTAACATTTATATTTCTAAGCATAATAATTTATTATTAGTAGTAGTATTATGTTATCTTTTTTGTTTCACTTTATATTTGTTTTTGGTTTGGTATAACAATAGTTTTTCATATATATATTTTAATATTATTTTCAATTTATTATATTGGGATTAGTTAAAAAAATCTTAAGTTTATATTTTTATATTTATTTCCCTTTTGTAATAATTTTATATAACTCATATTTTTATATATATATATTTAGAATTATAATAAAATTATTTTAACTTTTAATGTAAATAAAAATTAATTCAACTTATATAGATTTTTTCTAATTAGATATAATTTTTTTATATTTTTATATTAGAAGAATAAAAGTAAGATATTGAATTGGACAAAATATGTTAAGGAAAATATCATAGTAGGTAAGATGTAATAAAAGAGAAATACTGAATTAGGCAAAATATAATATTAGTAAAGTCTTAAAGTAGGTAAATATATAAAAAGGAAAAATACTAAATTAGATTAATATTAGACTCGAATGACACCGAAGCACCAAAAGTTTTGCCAAAGCTAACGAAGTATGAGAAACAGACACATATGATAGGGGGATTTTGCATTAATATATAGGGGAGATAATAAAATGAATTCAAAACAGAGATGAAGGAAAATGCAAATGGGGAGTTGATGCAGCATCAAATTAATAATCATGTGAAACTCTGTTTTTACCATGTATTATCGCTTTGCTGAAACAATGAACAAAAAGTATAGACCTGAGGTTTGCCTTTTTTTTTTCCCCTCCAAGTACAATAGCCTTTAATCAGTTTTTTCGAGTTTCAATAGTATGTAATGATAATGATCTCTATATTTACCCAACCTTTTTTTTTTTCTGATTAATAACCGAATTTCTTGTACAAATCTTATTAAGGAATCTACAACACGGCATAAATCATTTACTAATGGGCAGCACTCTAGTCATGCCGGACTAACGGATCATCCGTTAGGCCAAAATTTCTTATCAATATATCATAGTACAAAAGTCAATACCTTATAGTGAAAAACCAATACATCATAACATGGGTCAGAGATTTATGAAAAAACAATACTTTCGAGTACAAAAATCAATATATCATAGTACAAAAACCAATACATTATAATATCGGTCAGATGGCTTAACGGGTCATGACCCGTCGAAATGTTTTCTTTATATTTTTAATTATTTTTTTTATTTCTCATATTATTTTTTCCAAATCTAGAACTGATGAAATAGTCTATGTAGAACGGTTATTGAACCAATCTAGGTACAACCGTTCTACAAAGTCAGACTATCTAGAACAGTTTTGCATACATTCTACAAAATTCAACTTTTTAGAACGGTTGGTAAACCGTTCTACAAGGAAGTTTTGTTTGTTCCTCGTCAAACCCGTTCTAGTAACTACTTTCTAGAACGGGTTTAATAACTCCTCTAAATGGCTATTTTCTAGAACAGGTTTTCAAAGATACCTGTTCTAGAAAAATATACTTTCTAGAACGGGTAAATAAACAGAGCGAAATTATACAAAGATCTTCTAGAAAGTATAATTTTAGAACGGCTTTACGAAATACCTTTTGGAATGTATGATTTTTCAGAACGGTTTCTACAAGACCCATTCTAAAAAGTAGTGAAAACGAATTTAAAAATGAAATGAAAGCAGGTTTCACCAAAAAAATACACAAAAATTAATAAATATATTGATTATTTCACCTAAAAAAAATTCATTAAAAGCAAGATATTTATCATTAATGGACAATAGGGTTCGTTCGGATGGATTGTTTTCTGAAAATCTGTATTACAAAAATAGTTTGTTATAATGAATAGTATGATCAAACTCTTTTGGAGTAGCTTATAAACATTATATGAAGGTTACCTACGTAATGTTATGCGTCTTTGTATAAAAATCTGAGGAGCTCATCTGTTCGAATACGAAGCCCATCGGTGCAATGCCACGTGGTGAACTGGAAAAGCCCAATCGAGTCATAATATAAGCATTTGTAAGCCCAATAATATAAGCATTTGTAAGCCCAATATAAGCCCAATTAAAATGCCAACACTTCTATTGACTATTTGTTGTGGGGATTGCTCTTTGTAAAAATATTATATAAGTACATGATTCGTAAGAGAACAACATGATCAAAATAGATTTCACTGATCTACTTTTGTATGTAATGAACATGTTGACAATGTATGACTGGTTTTTGGGATGCGTTCATTTTCTCAATATTTGAGTTTGTTTTGTTATTGACAGTAAATTATTGTGGATTTCAAATACCTAAATTCCTTGTATTGTAAGTGAAATATATTTTATTCCCTCACGTCTACCTTATGATTCTTGAATTCCAATATTAGTTAGAATATATAAATAAATTACACCTTTGACGTTTGAGTCTAAGAATGATTTTAACAATAATTTACTGTTATGTTTAATTTTCATTCGTGGTGTGAAACTAGATTATATTCATTTCAATGAATGAACTTGATATTGATATTATAATTTAATTTTATAAATAATTAATATTTTAATTTTTAAAATATTTATATTGATACGGGATACTTGTACGATACGAAACAATAGAAAATAAGACACTCGTATTTATTTGAATCACATATATTTTTCGATTTTTATTATTATAACTAACCAAACTTTAAAAGGTTCATTCTTATAACTCCCGTTCAATGTACATATCAACTTCATGTCATATTATACAATTAAGAGGTGGAGATAATTCAAGATTATTGGTTCCCTAGCCTTCCAAGCTAATGATGCGGGTTCGATTCCCGCTACCCGCCTATTTCCCCCTTTTTCTGTTCAAGAATTCTTATTTGGCACAAAATTGAATATAAACAGTTAATGTGGTATTTAATGAGTTATTCAAAATTTTAAGTGTATAATATTTTTATTTTTTTTTTGTATTAATGATTCAGTTTTTGATATTGATAAATTATTTTTCAACATTAGTGTATTAACAATATAGTTTATAAGGTAGCTTTTAAAATAAACAATTTTTTAACTTTGTATTTAATACTTAATTTCTAAACTTAATCATCATTTTTAATAATATTGTTTTATTATACTTTTCTTAACAATGTCGGCGTAATCGTTAATCGCGAGTATTCAAACTAAGTAGTTCAACTTTATCCTTGGTTAAAACGGCCACCATAAACCTTCTCTTTTGATTGTGATTTTGAGTCGGATGAGGCTCACTTCCTCCACATCCATGCTGCATCACCCCTATGGGTGTTCATCGGTTCAAACCGAATCGAATCGAACCGAAGTTTCGGTTAACCAAAACTGAAATTTGGCAATATGAAAAATCAAAAACCGAACCGTAATACATGGTTCTGTTCAAAACGAATTAAACTTCGGTTTATTCGGTTCGGTTCTCGGTTAACCGAAATTTATTCAAAAAAATATTAAAAAAATATATAAAAAATTTAAAAGAAAATGAAAACACCTACCTGCTTCATGCTCATTCTTCCATTGATTTTCGTGCTTGTTAACATATCATAGAAACAAAAATCAACTACATAATCAATCCAATTTCCCCATAATAATAATAATAATAATAATAATAATAATAATAATAATAATCAAAATTAAAATTAAAATCAAAATAAAATAAAAAAATACGAGGATCGCAAGAAGACCACATATTGAATATAAACTGAGATTAGGTGTTTTAATTAGTAACCTTATGGATAGCAAATGGAAATTCACGAGAAAAAGACCGTCTGGTTGGAGAAGGGGAGACAAGGTGGATTCATGAAAAGAAAGCCACATTATGAAATACATTAATACTCAATGGTGGTGGATTTGAGCTTTTCAATTCGGATTTACATAAAATCATTTTTTAAATTTATTTAAAAATATAAAAATAAAAATTAAATTCGATTTCGGTTCGATTAACCGAATCCCAAATCGAAACCGAACCGAAAACTAATTTTTCCAAAAATCAAAATCGGAAACCGAACCAAAATTTTCAATTCGGTTTCAATTTGAACCGAAATTTTGATTTCGGTTCGGTCGGTTAACCGAACTATGCACACCCTAATCACCCCCATTTATTATGATTCATCTATTTATATGATTAATATATGTCAGGGCATTATTATGTTAATTAATGCTAGGGTGGCGCTATTAACCCCCTTTTTAATTCTAAGCACACGCGCTATTTTTATTGCCAATGTGCCATTAGTTTAATAAATAAATATATAAATTGAGATATCTAGCAAGTTAAAAGAAAAAAGAAAGAAAAAGTTGTTTTTTAATTCTCTAAAACCCTAAAATTTTCATCGATCATATTATCTTCAAAAAAAAAAAAAAATTTGACTGTTACAGTTTTGAGATTATGTGGATTAAGTCATTGCTGCATGAGTTAAAAATAAATGAGCTTAGCACTAAAAAAAAAAAACGTTGTTTATGCGCTGTGTTGGACAGGACAAACTTTAGACATAAGATCTTTGCTTTCATTCACATCTTTTTTTAAATTTAAATCTTTTGTGAATGGGCACGTGAGCAGACACGTAAGCACAAATGTACGGAAGCAAATACGCGAATGGGGTTATTTGATTTGATTTATGGGTTTTTTTATTTCCGAAAAGACAAGATCTCGTCCGTAGCTGTTTTCATTTTTTTGTTCTCCCAACTTCCTATAAATATATAAACTTGACAAGTTAAAGATGCACACACTATAACCAAAATCCTCGTTATAGCCCTGTTTTCTCTCTTCTCCATGCTAGCCCAAACAAGTAGTGAAGTTAAATCATACATAATCCACGTGAAGAAGCTCGACCACTACAATATTCACACGATAAAATACCACAACTCATTTCTGCCTGTCGCAACAAACAAGGATTCATTGCTTTACTCGTACAAACATGTAACAAGTGACTAACTGCTGAAGAAGTCGAAGCCATGAAGGAGAAGGATGGTTTTATTTCGGCACATCCAGAAAGGATGTACCAACTATCGACAACCCGTTCTCCTAGTTTCCTTGGGTTGCACCCAGGAATGGGATTATGGAACCAATCAAATGAAGGCAATGGTGTTATCATAGGAGTTGTTGATACCGGAGTTTTCCCAAGCCACCCCTCGTTTAGCGGCGTAAACATGCCGCCTCCGCCTGCTAAATGGAAGGGGAAATGCAAATTTCCTAATAAAACAGATTGTAACAACAAACTCATTGGCGCACGATTCTTTAATCAGGCCGCCAGTGTCTCATCAAAGTTATATGAAGAGACAATAGTAGACCAAAAGGGACATGGGACCCACACTGCTAGTACGGCTGCCGGTGCGTTTGTCGAAAACGCCTGTGTTCTTGGAAGTGCGTGTGGGACAGCGGTTGGGATGGCCCTAAAGCCCATTTGGCAATATACAAAGTTTGTAACAAATCAGGCGATTGCTCTGATATTAACATACTAGCTGGTCTCGACGCTGTCATCAAGGACGGAGTGGACGTCCTCTCTTTGTCCTTTGCCGACACTTCCATTCCATTTCACGATGATTCCGTTGCAATAGGAACCTTTGCAGCAGCCCAGAAAGGTATATTTGTAAGTTGTGCGGGGGGGAACGGTGGCCCTTTCAAGCAGTCAGTCACTAATGAGGCACCTTGGGTTTTGACGGTTGGGGCGAGCACAATCGACAGAAGGCTTAGGGCCACAGCAAAACTTGGAAATGCGCAAGTATTTGATGGCGAATCTAAACATCAACGAAATGACTTTCCAACTGGAAAGATGCTGCCTCTCGTCTACAGTGCGTCCTGTCTTAAATTATTTGATGTCAAAGGGAAGGTGGTTTTGTGCGACGGATCCAAAGACATCTATCCATTTAATCAAGCCTCGAAAGTGAAAGATGCCGGCGGGGCTGCCGCGATCCTGGCCAACCTAGAACAAGACGGCTTTACCACTTTTGCAGAAGCTCATGTTCTCCAGCTACAGAATTGTCGTATATGGCTGGCCAGAAAATAAAAGCCTACATCAACTCAACAAAATCACCAATGGCAACAATCTTGTTCAAAGGTACTGTAATCGGAGATCCATTGGCTCCCATTGTTGCTTCATTCTCCTCCAGAGGGCCCAGCTTGCGGACTTCAGGGGTTCTAAAACCAGACATCATCGGACCAGGCATGAACATTCTTGCAGCGTGGCCGTTTCATTTCGACGCTGACACATGCTCGAAACTGACATTTAATATCATATCGGGCACATCAATGTCGGCACCCCACCTCAGCGGCGTGGCAGCACTGCTCAAAAGGGCTCACCCGGATTGGTCACCAGCAGCCATAAAATCAGCTATTATGACTACAGCTGGTCTTGTGAATGCTGGAAGAACAGAAATTCTGGACGAAAAGCTTACTCCAGCAGATGTTTTTGCGACGGGCGCTGGGCATGTCAACCCATCTAAGGCAACCAATCCTGGTCTAGTTTACGATATGGAACCGGATGATTACATTCCTTTCTTATGTGGCTTGGGCTACACCGACGAACAGGTTGGGACAATTGTGCATAAACCAGTCAATTGCACGTCCAAAATTCCTCAAGAACAGCTAAATTACCCGACATTTTCGGTTTCGCTCGGATCGTCTCAAACATTCACAAGGACTGTGCAAAGATTGTTGCGCCGAAAGGAGTGAAGATTATTGTCAAGCCTCGTCAAATGTGGTTTTGGAGGGTGAACCAAAAAGCCACATACTCTGTGACATTTAGCCGCAGCAGCAACATGACTAATACATATATATTCACAAGGGTATTTGCAGTGGGTTTCCAGAAAACATACCGTGACGAGTGTTATATCAGTCAAGTTCACTGGAGAAGCGTGATTCAATAACTCAGAATCTGTATCACCATTTCAATAAGAAAGAACATAGGAGTTACTTTGTTCTTGGTGTACTCCTGTCAAGCATGAATACTAATGAATAATAAACTGAGGACATTTTAAAGGGTAAATTCCAATTTACTGCCTTATTCGATTATCTTGATATTTACTCCATTATCTCTTAAGCCTTCATAATTTGTTAGTTGCAATTGTTTTTCAAGAACTAAGTAAGTTGCATATTTCTTGATTATCGGAGGATTGATAACAGAATCTGATATGGAGCGGATACATTAACCTACGTGTTGTTGGAAAATGTGGGCTCAAAATATAAATTGCAGCGAAAAAATATATAAACACTCATGTTTTTCTTCTGGTAAATCTTATACAAAACTCATACTTAGAAATAAAAAAAAACTACATGACTATTTATAGGATTAGACTACATAAAATGAAATGACACAACTAATCTCATAATATGAAAAGGCACAATATGAAAGGACACATTCATGTGCATGAATGAACATCATATCAAAAGTCACATCCATTTATTTATGCAATGAATCTAGCTTATAATCTTCAACTTCCAACATCCCCCCTTAAACTTGATTCTCTCGCATTCCAAGTTTGTGTCTCAACTTCTCAAAAATTTCGTGTTTGAGGGGATTCGTGAAAATATCCGTCACTTGATCTTCAGATTTCACGAACTTAATTTGAACATCTTTCTTAGCAATGCATTCTCTAATGTAGTGAAACTTTGTGTCAATATGTATGCTACGATCATGAAAAACAGGATTTTTTGCTAGTGCAATCGCTGATTTTTTAACGACAAATACTTCTGTTGATTCCACGTCACCAAGGTGAAGTTCTTTAAGTAAACTCCTTAACCACACAACATGACAAACACCTGATGTCGCAGCAACATACTCAGTTTCACATGTTGATAGTGTAAATATTGGCTACTTCTTCGATAACCATGTGAAAGCACATTCTTCATAATAAAATACAAAACCACTCGTGCTCTTACGATCATCGGGATCTCCGGCCCAGTCGCTATCGCTATATCCGAACATTTTTATTTCTCCACACTAGTGGAAAAAAGTCATTTAGAGGCGGTCCATAAGTGACGGTTCAACAAGAAACCGCCGCAAAAGGTGCATAAGTGACGGTTTTTAGAAAAGAACCGTCACTTATGAATAATAAAAAAAAACAGCGAGTCCGGGTGTCGGTTATTTCATTCCAACCGCCACCAATAATATTATAAGTCGCGGTTTATTTTGAAACCGATACCAAAAAAAAAGAATCGGGCAGCGGTTCACGAGGGAACCGTCGCCAAAAATACACCGGGTGGCGGTTCTTTAAGAAACCGCCACCTATAGAGCGCCACAAAAAATCYGTTTCGGGCCGCGCTTATTCYMTGAACCGTCGCTTATAAGTTCGGCCTTTTTGGCCGCGCTTCTTAATCCCAAKCGTCGCCTATAATCCCTTTTTGGCCGCYCTTCTTCTCCCAACCGTCGCCTATAATCTATGAATATCAAAATTGRCCGGCCCCAAAATTAGATTGAAAAATAGCCGGGAAATCGAYTTTGGCCCTCGAATTTTGTCAMCCCTTTGTATTATTCCGCGTCTTCCTTGAAAAAAATTGGCCCTCGAATTTTGTTAGCCTTGAAGTCGAAGCTGAAATTTGTGTTGAAATTTTGAAGCTRTGCCTCCGCATCCACCGCTGCCTGAAGCCGCTGCGCTGCCGGTCGCCGCGCCCGTCCTCCGGCAGACTATCTCCAACCTCGCTGCTGCCGTCCTCTTCCACCGTTGCAAGGTATGTGTTTCATATATATATATTTTTTGGTTTGAAATTATTTAATAAATTTTACCTTGATTTTATTTATTTTGTTGTAATTAAATTAGGGTTTAGTTATTTGTTATTTAATGTGTTTGTTGAATYTCTAATTTCAAAGAGGACAATGACCAGATTTTAGGCATGAGATGTGTTTGCTGAATGTGTTTGCCTGAGATGAAACAACCCCAAATCGGCGTTACTCAATCGAGAACTTATATGATTAAGATAACTAATTGAATCCCAAAGAAGTCAACAACCTTTCTCTTGAGATAAGCAAGGTCATTCTGATATGCCTCTGCGGATGCCGCTCCATCCTGAATAACATCCGGATGTCCCTCTGAATAAATAATGAAAGGGCCCAATATGAACGAATTCACAGAGTACATTTAGACAATGTAATTACTATAACCGAGAAAAAATCTCGTAGATTTCAAACTATTGTTATATTAGTGAGATGCAAGTCCACTGTTGGCCTGATTATAAGCTTGTCGAGACTCGATATGTCCGGTGATTCATTGATAAAAATGTTGTTGTGATGACACGGACTGAATATTCCGTTCTTGCTGAATTTTGGGTCCTATTTTCATCGGCGCAAATGGTATTTTGGGAAGACCCATTAGCTTTACTACAACGCTGGATGTCCGATTGTGGCCGGAATACTCGTTTCCATATGCCTGAGAAAATTCAGTCTTGAACGCTTCATGGAACTTGCTTTACTGTCTAACGACAGTCTCGGGAGTTCTTTATGCTTCGCGGCCTCTCCCATCGTTTAAGAAGCAGTTCATTCATTGAGCTGTCCTTTTCGTACAAGGAAATGTAATAACGGGTTTCAATTCTTGGAATACCCCTATAGAGGGGATGCTCCAGAGCTCGTTTCACTTGGTCTTGAAGTGGAGACTCTAATTGTTGTACCATACGCTTCAGGTGATGGACGGTAAAGGCCAAAGCCTCGTCTAAGATTTCTTCTCCATGAATCCTCACATGGGCTGCTTCGTAGAGGCTTAGCAGTCCCTTAGCATCATTGTTAAGGGTTTCTTTGAATTTGTTGTCTTCGTCCTTAATATCTTTATATTAACATGTACCTGTTTGCGCACGACTGATTCCGACTGCCATTGTACAACGATAATACGCTCGGGGACACGGGTTCCCTTTCGCCATCTTTTGTCCGTATTTTCTCCATTGGCACCCATCCGAAATCTTTGAAAGAAAACACACACACACACACACACACACACATATATATATATGCACAATTTTAGCACAAATTTTTTTAAAAAAAATCTAATGCCAATTCCTAGTAATATTAATCAAACAATTTTCTAATATTTAGTTACTCACCATTGGAGCTTCCGATCGTGCTCGGACAGAAACACYAGCTTTTCGCATGGTTGATTGTTCGACTGCATTTGTCCTCTTCTGTGATTTTTGCATCGCTTTATTTATTTTATTTAGTGTTTAATTTCTCTTCTCTCGTGATCAAATTTTCCCCTTTTGGTGCCTTTATTGCCGTTTATTCTCYTTTTAGTTTGACTGGTTGGTTCTATATAGTAAATAGTGTTCCTTACCCGTGAATTTGACTGATTGTAATTTTGGATTTGTTAGTTTATAATTATTTTTGTCAATATATATAGTACTTAGGATATTGTGAGGATAGATTGCAATTGATGATTTGTTGGATTAGTGTTCGTTTCTTTAACTTGTAAGCATATACATGTCGGCTGGATTAGTGTTCCCTGATTTTTAGTATTGGTCATTTTCGCATTGTTCTTAGAACCCAATGAGCATTGCCAAGTATCAAAATGATAAAGAGGTATGATAAAATTGTTGTTTTGGGACACGGCTGGCCAAGATAGATTTAAAAGTCTTGGAGTTGCATTTTATAGAGGGGCAGATTGCTGTGTTTTGGTGTATGACGTGAACGTAATGAGGTAAATTGATACTATTGACAATTAGCACGAAGAATTTCTCGAGCAGGTTGGTGATGTTTGTCTTGTGTTTTTATGGATTGTTTGTCTTGTTTTAAGAAATGCAAATTCCCATGCAATATTCATAAGTAAGTTTGATAAAACAAACTGAAATTTATCAGACGAGTAACAATGCACAAATAAATAGTACTTTGGTCGTTGAAGAATGCATGTTGTAGTAGGGAACCGAGGCAACAAAACAAGTAAATTACATGTCAACTGTCAACGGACTTAATTAGTAAGGAGACCTTCATCCTGTTCTCTTTAGTGTACAAACATTGAATACCAACCAAATACACAAACATGAAGATAAGTTGTACAAACCATTTGAAGATAACTTATTATTATTATTATTATTATTATTATTATTATTATTATTATTATTATTATTATTATTATTATCTGTCATATCTAGGATTTGGTTAATTGGCACTTATATGAATATGTTTTGTGTTTAATTGATGGTTGAATAATATATTACGTGCTTATAAAGATTAGTTGAGCTCTAGTAGAAAGGGTTATTGGGTACTATCTGAAGTTTTTAACAAAATAATGACTTTTAGGAATATGGATTCTGAAATTGAAGACTGATGACTCTTTTTGTCGAGTTTCATCATAAGGTGTTTTTTTTAATGAGTGTTTGTATAATAATGAGGATTAGAATTTGATTTGAAATGGCTTTACCAACCTCTAATGCTCTTAGCATGATCCACGAGTTTGATCCTTACTTCAATTACCGTGTCACTCAGTATTTGACTCAGAAGGGGTTTTACGAGTTCTGGAACTGGTTTGATTCAGAAAGCTGGTATCCCCTTGGAAGGATCATCGGCGGGACGCTATAACCCGGGCTCATGGTTACGGCTGCGTTTATTTTCTGGACTCTCCGTTTTATAGGGTAAACTTTCTTTTTAGTATGCATGCGTAATGTATTATTGTAGAATCATTCTTTTAAATATAATTATTGATGATGCTGGTAGGTGGAATTTAAAAGAGTGTGGTGTTATTTTGATGTTATATGCATACGCAGTGCAAAACTTGTGGTTAGACTAACTAGGATTGAAAGTAAAAAAGGAACAAGTACGTATATATTCATTCGCCCATATTGCTTATATCTTGAACTTAATTAGTGGGTTTTAGTGTCATCTTTTGAAGTAATGTGTTTTTTTTTTTTTTTTTTTTGTCTCAGATGTATATAATGTTGGGTAGTTTAGGCATTTGGTTCCATTTCTGAACTTGTTTGTGGTAACACAATCTGTTTACATTTACGTGCAACTAGATCATAATTTAGGCCAAAATGTTCACCCAGTTAGAATGTGCAGCCTTTATTTCCAAATTTGTGTATTTTAATTTGATGAATTGAGAGTATTTGATATGATTTTCTGGTGATGTATTAGTTTCTTGTTACTTGCTTAATGGTGAATGGTTAAGCTAATCTCTAGTATAAGCTATCGCATATTTTCATATTTTGGCTTATATTCGTTGACCATCTTTTTTATTTTATTTTAACTAGTAGTTTTTAGTGTCATCTTTCAAAGTATTGTGTTTTTCAGACATGTATAACAACGTTAGGCAGTTTGGTCATTTGGCATCATTTCTGAACTACTGGTAAAGGCATAACATTTTCTAGGGTGAAGGTAATACATACATATATATATATATATATATATTATATACTATTATATATATATATATATATATATTATATATATATATATATTTATTCTATTCTCAAAGTTTACAGAGGAGCCCGCTTTGTTCCAACCATTTCTTCTTCAGTTAGCCATTCGCCTTCTCAAACATTCACCAAGAATTTGCATAACATATATATAAATAACATTTTCTAGGGTGAAGGTAATATATACATATATAAAATTGGTGACGCTTCTTTGGATTAACCGTCCACCCGGCTTCGGTTATAAGCGGCGGTTCTAAATAAGAACCGCCGCCCGATTTCAACTTTAAGCGGCGGTTTTCAATAGTTTTGGTGGCGGTTCGGTTTAAGAACCGCCGCCCGGCGTCTATTTTAAGCAGCGGTTTGAACCGTCGCCCGGTTTTTTTCACTTTAAGCGTCGGTCATATTAGAGGCGGTTCAGAACCGCCTCTTATGGCTGTTTTGAACCGGCCTCTAATCGACTTTTTTCCACTAGTGCCAGTTTCTGGATAAAATAACCCAAAATTGATCGTACCTTTGACATGATGAAGTATCTGCATTGCCTACTTTGAAGTGATACTTAATAGGATTCTCCATATAACGACGAATG
>BMAC01000391.1:584452-668042 GCA_014905375.1 Phtheirospermum japonicum | reverse complement strand
GTGCGTGGAGTATGATGAATTGTTTGCCAAATGGGGCAATCAGGTTTTAAAAGTGAAGACCCTTATGATCAAGGTTGAAAAGCTTACTCATGAGATAGATGATCAAGTGAAGATCATTACGCGGTTGGAGACCTCTCTTACAAGAAAAGATTCGGAACTGGAACGAGTAAGGGCTGAGCTAAAAAAGGTTCAAGATACAATTTCAAACCTCAACAAGGGAAAGGCAAAGCTAGATGAAATTATAAAGATGTCATATCCAGAAACTTCAAGGCATGGAATTGGTTACGAACRGGAGGAAAAATCGCATCAAGTCAGCCACGACCGAGAATCTGTCAAGCGCCATAAGAAGAGAAGAAGGCAGTATGTTTGCCATCACTGTGGAGATCATGGCCACATACGTCCCTTTTGCTGGAAGAGAACCGGGAAGAAAAGTCCTTTTCAGAGAATCAGCCATGGTGTTGGGACTCATGACAGAACTGGGGTTTCCGTCACCACAGGCAACACCAAGTTCAGACAAGTCTGGGTAAGAAAGAGCGAGGTCAAGTGTAACATGATCTATACTTCTCTGAATTCTCATGTTCCAGGAGCATGGTACTTCGATAGTGGTTGCTCCAAACACATGACCGGCTCGGAAGATCTACTTTCCAACATTGTCAAGTTTCGATGAGGAAAGGTCAAATATGGTGGAGGCGCAAATGGACAGATTATTGGGCAAGGAACACTCCATGTTCCAGGCATTGGCAAGCTGAAAAATGTGCTACTTGTTGAAGGACCGACTGCTAATTTGATAAGCATTAGTCAGTTGTGTGATGGTGGCTTTAGTGTTAAGTTCACATGGGAAAAGTGTGAAGTCTATGACGAGGATGGTGCCTATATCCTCATTGGTCAGAGGACTTCTGATAATTTTTACCAATTAATTGGTGATGTGTTCTGCAGGTACAAGATCGTGGAAAGTTTGATCAAGGATAAAGCTGTTGTTGCAGGTGGTGACGGGTCTGGTGACATGTCACCAAACCCAACACCAACTCAGGTTGCTCCAGAATCAGACTCGGATTTGGAGAAGATGTTTGCTCCTGTAGCTCGCATAAAATCGATGGTAAAGTTTGTTTTCTTGTCAACTAACTGTTCTCTTTTCTGAGAGTCTTTGTTTCCTGCCAAAATAGAGCCCAAGCATGTAGAGGATGCTCTTAAAGCRGAATACATTGTTTCTGGAAGTGCATGTACGCAACTTCTTTGGATGAACCAGATGATTGAGGACTACGGTCTCCATAGCAGTATTTTGACCGTACTCTGTGATAATACGAGTGCGATTGACATCTCAAAAAATCCAGTTCAGCACTCTCGTATAAAACACATTGACATCAGGTATCACTTCATCCAAGACTTAGTTGAGAGAAAGATGATAAGTCTTGAACATGTAGGGACGGACAGTCAGCGTGTTGACATATTCACAAAAACATTAGATTTAGAGATCTTCTCTCGTTTGAGAAGAGATCTCGAAATGTGCATTGTCTAGTCCATGTTGGGTTTGATGTTATGACGCCCAAAGATGTCATCAGTCATAACATCTGTATAATTTGCATGCATTTTTATTTTCATACATCATACGAATGCATTGAGTCTGATTTAAAGAGAAATAAGGTCATGTGTTGTAATAAAAGTGATGACAAAAAGACTGACCTCTTCGATTAGGTGATTGTGGAACTTTCCAGCAGAAACAGGTTTTCTCCCAGGTCCAAAAACAAAAGGTGTTAACAGCAATTGCTGAAGATATAATAATCCTCTTCAAATCTTAAAAAGATGAAGAAAAACAAGACTAAAGGTCTGATCTTTACATCTCACCTTATTGAGCGATTTTGACGTTGTCATTAACTTGGGTTAAGGGGTTTGTTTTCATTGACTTCACTTTATGCAATGTTGGGTCTAATGTCATCAGTCATGAAAAGCAACACTGATCAAAATCTCTAAAAATCTTTATGTGAATTTTTTTTTTTAACCTTTCTAGGTCATACTTTTAGGCATAATTTAAGACATTCATATTTTTTGAATTTGTCTATATTGTTGAGTGTTCTGTTTCTCGTGTTTGCTTCTTATTCTGATGTCTCTTGATTTTTTTGAGGATGTAGTTATTTGATTGTTTCAGTGGCGTTGTGATCGGCTGTGCTGGGCAGGTAATATGAGATTCATATGAATTTTGGATTTATCACTTTGTACGCTTTTTATACGGCTTTGGTGATGGTTCAATTTGTCAGCTAAAATTTAATCTTTCTATGTTTATACGTGGATTGGATAGTGGAAATCATGGGCGGTTTAGTCTGAATTCGTGTGTCTTATTTAGAGAAGGAGTTTCTTTTCTCTTAATTTTACTGCCTACGGCACTCGTTTTGTTTTGTGGTTGTTTCCAATCTCTTTCTGAATGTCGAATTCACAATCACCAAGAAAAGCTCCGGAAACAGACACTGCATCTGGATGAAAAGAAAAATCCACCCAAAGTCTAAGACGAAAAGTCCTAAAGCTGCCCAGAAATTTCATGATGGTTCTGGTGACATGTCACCGAAACCAACATTGCCCAGTGTCGAACCAATTCCTTTCCCCATCTCCGATTCTGACAATGTTCCATCTGCCAGTGCACCGATGTCTGCAGCTGCCTCCGACCACTCTACTAGCTCTGATGAAGCTCCGTCTCAAGCCGTCGAGATTGAGGACATGGAACCAATCTCCACGAGGTTCTTGACGAGTGAAGCTAAGGAGCTATTCTTGGGATTTCAAACTGAGGCATGATTGCTGAGCGCCGGATCCCCATTTTCATGAAGCAGAATCTGATTACCTTCTTAGGCACCGTGGCGCCTCTTCGAACTGGTGTCATGTCTGGTGATGGTTCTGGTCTTCCCAACATCAGTTCCAACATGGTCCAGTTTTTGGTTCTGGCGGTGCAAGCACAGTTACAGGCGCTTTGGGACTCATTTTTTGAGGTCCTTTTGCTTTCCGAACAAAAAGGGGGAGAAGGTGTAGAGACGCGATTGAGGAGGGTAGCTTCTAAACAATGAGTATTTGTTTAGGGGGAGTTTCTAAGTTAGGGGGAGTTTTTAGCATTTTGATTATTTTCATGCGTCTTGGGTATTTTGTCCAGAAAGGCAAAAGGGGGAGATTGTTAGGAATATTATTTTCACATATATTATTCCTTATTTGTAGTTTGCCTTTCTTAGGACACAAAGTATTTTAGGACTCTAGATTTCTTTCTTAGTTGGAGTCTAGGACTTTATTTAGTTTCCTAAATACTTATCTAACTTGTTTAACAAGACTAGGAGTCTTGTTTAATTATATAAGGAGTGAAGACGCAAGAAGAAAAAATACACAGAGACAGACGACGCACACATCTTTGACGCAGAACACGAGAAAATAGATTTCTTGAGGCAACGGTCCAAATCAAGGAGATCTTCAAAGTTGCGTAACCAACAAAGAAGATCATCACAAACTTTGCCACAAGACTTGAAGCCACGATCTTAATCACGAAGATCTTTGAAGTTGCGTAACCAACGAAGAAGATTATCATACCGAGGCGACGAGTATTTTGTGTATCAAGAGTTTGATACAATTTGTTTTATTTTTTTCATATATTACTTTTTATTATTTTGTATTGATGTTAAACGTTTGAAAAGTAATATAGTTTTCGGGTTTGTACACCTAAGTTCGTAAGTACGATTACTTACGAACTGAAATTAATTTATTGTGTTTATTTTTATTTCTATTTTCCGCTGCTGCTTTCTGAGATTCAGTTGGTGTTAGGTTTGGTGACGTTTATCACGAAACCTAACATCATATCTGAAAACTGCATTTCTACAAAACTACAGACTGCATAAAGAATATCGGGCCTGATGCATGTCAAATATCTCAAACTTCCAACCAAGATTTTAAACAATGTTGGATCGATACGATCTCCATTTATATCCTTCGAAAGTTTGGTCCCAATATTAATCAGAATATTGGTTGGCACGCAATTTTTCATCTTGAGTTTCTTTAAAATTCCCTTTACATAGCCTTCTTGGAAAATGAATATCCCATCTTTCTTTTTATGCACCTCAATTCCAAGAGTGTATGCCATTAGGCCAATGTTCGCCATCTCGTATTCTTTAGTCATCTCTTGTTTGAATTCGTCAAACCACTCCTCATTATTTCATGTAAAATAAGGTCATCGACGTACAAACACACAATCAACATGTTACCTTTATCATCAATTTTTACGTAAAGGGCATGTTCATGAGGGCATTTCTTAAATCCTTTAATTTCTCCAAAAAAGTTTGGTCGATACGACTATACCAAGTGTTGAGAAATTTATTCTTGGCAATAATTCCTATTTTGTTATTTGCCTTTTTTGGGCACAAAATAAGTTAGGAAACTAGATTTAGGAATATATTGTGTTTCCTAGTTTATGTTTAAAACTTTATTAGTTTCCTATATTGTGTTTAGGATTTGTTTTGGGTATTTACCAAGTTTAGAATTCTATGTTTGTCTATTTAAGACAAGGAGATTCCTAAAGTTTGGATCGATTTTTTTACGCACGGGATTTTGAGGAGAGAAGGACGAAGCAAGACGTATGGCAAAGCAAGGAAGAACACGAAGAACTACTTGGAGCCATTGATCGAGATTAACAATCTCTTCGAAGTTGCGTGACCAACGGAGAACCATTCCAGCAACAAGTATTTAGTATCAAGTTTATTGATATTTAGTTTTCATATATTACTTCATATTTTTGTATTGAACGTGAACAAGAAAGTAATATAGTTTTCGGGTTTGTACACCCAAGTTCACAAGTATTTTACTTGTGAACTGAATTTGTTCTAACGTGTTCTTATATTTTATTTCCGCTGCATATATTTATTTTACTCTGGTCGATGTTGTTAACCAGTGTTGGTAAACATTGAATAACAACATCGTAAAACTGAGGCTTATTTTCAAAACCATATATCTTCAAATTTTACAATTGGCATCTAGAGCGGGTTACTTAACCTTTTAAGTACTGATCCTTATTTTTAGGTGTTATGGATGCTCAAGGCAACCCAAGGCCACCGATTCTCAACGGAGAGAATTATTCTCTCTGGAAGCAGAGGGTGCGCTGACACTTAAAGAGCATTGATTAACGCGCATGGAGAACCGTTCTCGTTGGATGGGAAAAACCACGTGTCACTGATGGAGAAGGCAACACTGTCCCAAAGAAGGAGAAAGACTGGACTGCTGACGAAATGAATGCTGCGAATTGGAATTCCAAATGTATCAACACCTTGTGCAGTTATGTTGATGCAAGCTATTACAGAGTCATCAAGAATTGCGATTCAGTAAAAGATGCTTTGGACGCACTCCAAAGGGTGTGTGAAGGAACTGCAAGCGTAAGGAAATCAAGGCTGAGAATGTTGTTGTCCACGTTCGAAGCAATGAGAATGGATGAGAAAGAATCAATCATGGACTATTCCATGAGACTGTCAGAAATCACAAGCGAGTGAAGAGAACTTGGTGAGGCCATAACTAACTCTCGTCTTGTAGGAAAATTGTTGAGATCTATTACAAAGAAATACAATATGAAGGTGGTTGCCATAGAAGAATCTAAAGATGTTGATAACATTGAGTTCAACACCTTAGTTGGTAATCTTAAGCAATATGAGATGGAACACCTTGGTTCCAACTCAAAAGAGAAGAACGTTGCGTTTTCCTCCGACATAAATCCAGACAACAATGAAGATGAAGAGGAATTTGATTTAAATGGAATCCTGAAAAAAGATGGAATCCACTACGCTTTGTAAAGATGAATTGTCGTTTGTTACCCAACGTTTTCAACAGTTTCTTGAAGAAAAATAATAGCCTTGGAGGCTCAAATACGAAGACCAGGCCACAGGTGTCCACGCCAAAGTTCACTGGACGTGCACTTCCTAGATCTCAGTCCACGTCTTCAATTCCAAACGCATCCAATCCAACAAGACCACTCAGTGAGGTGCAATATTATGAATGTAAAGGGTGGAGACACTACAAAAATGAGTGTTCTAACACTCTTAGGAAGAAAAGCATGGTTGCTACTGATTTCACTGAGGATGTTAATGATTCCGAGTCTACTGAACCTGTTCCTTCCTTATTAACCCATGTTGTTTGGGACGACGACGTCCATGTTGATATCCTTGAAACCAACATCGTTTGCTTGAATGTAGAAATCCCTGATCATCATAAGGAGTATGAAATACTGAGTGTTGAGCACCAACAATTGTTTGTCAGATGGGGAAAACTGGTACTCAAGGTCAGTGATCTCGTGAAAGAAGTAGAAAAACTGACAAAAGAGAAAGATGATCAGCTTGACATAATTGTTCGTCTGGAAACATCTCTTACCAAGAAGGATGCTGAGCTAGAAAATGTGAGAACCGAACTGACAAAGGTTCAAGGAACCATATCAAATCTGAACAAAGGTAAGGCGAAACTTGATGAAAATTGGAGATCAGCTTTCCTGAAACCTCAAAGCAAGGAATAGGATTTAAACCAAATCAGCCACCTCAAGTGCCAAGTCAGGAGCAGAAATTGCTCAAGAGACATAAGAAGAGAAGGAGACAGTTCGTGTGTCATCATTGTGGCGAGCCCGGACACATTCGGCCTTTTTGCTGGAAGATCATAGGCGAGAGATGGCAATTTCAGAGAACTAATGCTGCTGCTAAATTAAATGTTGGTTTCCATCATACCAACATCAATACCAACACCAGGTTCAAACAAGTGTGGGTCAAGAAGAATAATGTTAAGTGTAACATGATCCATACCTCCCTGAAGTCCCACGTCCCTGGAGCCTGGTATTTCGATAGTGTATGCTCCAAGCATATGACTGGGTCCGAGGAGCTGCTTTCCAACATTGTCAGATTTCGAAGTGGAAAAGTAAAGTATGGTGGAGGTGCAAATGGCCAAATTGTTGGCCAAGGAATACATGTTCCAGGCATTGTGACTCTCGAAAATGTGCTGCTGGTAGAAGGACTTACTGCAAATTTAATTAGCATAAGTCAACTGTGTGATGGAGGTTTCAATGTCAAATTCAACCGTGAGAAGTGTGAAGTCTACTAGGAAAATGGACCATGTATTCTCACTGGTCAAAGGACTTCAGATAATTGCTACCAAATCCAAAGTGATGCTTTTTGCAGACTGTCCCAATTAAGTGATGCTGAGTTGTGGCATCAAAAGCTTGGACACGTGAATTATAAGATGATGGACAGGTTGGCCAAAGAAGAAGCTGTAAGTGGACTGCCTAAACTCAACACCAAGATCATTCCTGTGTACGAGGCATGCCAAAAAGGAAAGCAAGTGAGGGTGCCTCATCCGGTCCAGCAAAGTCTCACTACATCATCTTGCTTTGATCTTCTACATATGGATCTCATGAGACCACTTGAGGTTGAGAGCCTTGGTGGTAAGAGGTATGTGTTAGTAATTATTGATGATTTTTCTAGATTCACTTGGTTAGAATTTTTAAAAGAACAATCTGAAACTTTTGAGGCTTTCAAAAAACTTGCAAAAAAGTTGTGTGTAAGGTTTAATGTTAACATTGGTAGGATTAGAACTGATCACGGAAAGGAGTTTGAAAATACATCTTTCTCTAAATACTGCACTTCTGAGGGCATAAGTCATGAATTTTCTTCACCTATTACCCCTCAACAAAATGGCATAGCTGAACGTAAGAATAGGACTCTTGCTGAGATGACTAGAACTATGCTCATTTTTAATGAAATTGAAAAACATTTTTGGGCCGAATCAATGAACACTGCTTGTCATATTACAAATAGGGCTTACTTTAGACCAGGTTCATGTGATACTCCCTACGAGTTATTGATGGGTAAAAAATCGAACTTGAGCTATTTTCATGTGTTTGGATATATTTGCTATGTGCTCAACGATAGAGATCATCTAGCTAAACTTGACTCAAAGAGCGATAAGTGCATTTTCATGGGTTACTCCCAAAATAGCCATGCATATAGGTTGTTTAACCTTAGAACTCGAAGCTTGTTTGAGTCAGTAAATGTCAAGTTCGATGATCTAATGAGTGGAATCAAACCTACCGAGGATAATGATCTGGTTTATGATCAAAATCCTCAAGAAAATGTCACTTCTCCTTCAGTTGATAGTGCAAGTATTGAGAACAAAGATGCAGGTGCTGAATCCAGAGAACTGAATGATGTTGATACCAATGTTGTTACTGGGATACCAACATCAGAACCAACATCGAGCCAAGTCTCAGAATCTGATTCAGATTCAAAAGAAGAAGATCCAGCTGATCCCATTGATCTTCATCAAAGGGATATACCATCCAGAATCCAGAAAAACCACCCCGTGGGCCAAATTATCGGTGATTTAGACGAAAGGAGTACAAGACAGAGAAAGATTAATTTCAAGGAGATGGTCAGGTACGTATGTCTGTCTACTAATTATTCTAAGATTCGTGAGTCTTTGTATCTTTTTAAAATAGAGCCCAAGCGAGTGGAGGATGCACTCAAGGATGAGTTTTGGATTCGGGCAATGCAAAAGGAGTTGGACCAGTTCGCCAAAAACGATGTTGTCATGAATCAGTCTTTGAATTTGATGAATCAGTCTTTGAATTTGAGGAATTGTGAAATTAGGGCGCCGATTGAAAATGGCGATTTGGGAAAGGGATCATTTTTGGACAAGAAGCTAAGTGATAAGACGGAGATCGGGTTTGGACCGGCTGCAAATGGTGAAATGGGCACGCATAATGTTTTGGGTGTTGGGCCGGCAGATATTCTTATTGGAAAAGCCCGTTCCTTTTAATTAAAAGGGAGAGGCCCAGCTAGCTAATTAATTGGAGTCCAATTATTTTATATGTTTAGTTTATATTTGTAAGTTGTTGCATTTCCTTATTTTAAGGGACCTTTCAGCTTGTGCAATGGTCCCCCCCTGTTGGGTATTTATGTTTGAGGACCGGATGAATATGGACAATTAATTTTACACACATAATAATCTCTCTCCAAATATCATTCTTAATTCTCCCATTTCTATCTATCAAACCTGCTGTTCTTATACATAATCCAGAAAATATCCATACAAAATTGTCAGAAATAATTAAGAACTTAACAATTGGTATTCAGAGACACTAGATCCTTCTCGATGGCTGAAGTTACACGTTTTAAAGATCTTCAGGAAGCGCAGAAATGCATAGATCAAGTCCTCCAAGCTGAATCTGCAAAACGAGAAGCATCAGAAATGAAGATGCAAGAACAAATTTCAGTAATCAACACAGAAATGATGAATAAGTTTGATCATCTTTCTCAAACTCTGGCATCCATCCAGTTGCAACTGCTTAATGCTGACAGAGGCTCTAAACAAGTGGATGATGGATCTATCTTAGGAGATCCAGGACCAGGCTGGTCCTCAACCAGAACAAACCCAAAACAGCAGGTCAATACGAACAGGATGCTCCAGGATCACCCTACTGCCCACATAATTACACCCATACCCAAGTTGGAATTCCCCAGATTTGATGGCTCTAATCCCAGGTCATGGATCTTAAAGTGTCAAGGCTATTTCAAGCTCATACCTAACATCCCAGATTTCCAGAAAGTGACACTAGCAGCTATGCATTTTAAAGGGAAAGCTGCCCATTGGTACCAATTATTTTCTGTTAAACAGTTAGACATCACTTGGTCACAATTTCTAGAAGTGATTTCTGCCAGGTTTGAGGAACTTAAGGAATAAAAAATTATTGTTGAATTTAACAAATTAAAGCATACACATTCATATGAAGACTATGTGGATAAGTTTGAGGAACTAAGGGCTTTTATGTTGCTGTTGAACAAGGGAGCTTACTCTGAGGAGTATTTCATTGCTAGTTTTATAAGTGTCTTAAGTGATGAGTTACAGTCCTTTATGCACATGTTTGAGCCAAATTCACTACAGCAGGCCATTGAATTGGGGCAAAGACAACTATACACTTTGGAGGCTTTAACCAAGAGACTCAGGACACCTGCTAGACCACCTACAACCTTCAACCCTAAGAGAGTTGAACCAATCAGCACTCTTAAAACACCCCAACCCATAATCAAACCCCAGTTTAAACTCCTCACGGCCTCAGAAATGGCTACCAGAAGAGAAAGGGGGCTTTTCTATAATTGTGATGAGCCTTTATCTAAAGGAAATAGGTGCAAGAATAGAATATCTTATATGATAATGACTTAAGAGGAAGAGATACATCACCAAGTTTCCACACTTACCAGTGAATTCCATGATCAGACAAATACTGAGGCTATGGAAGAGATTCAAATGTCTATAAACTCAATTTCTGGGGAAGGAGGGATGACAACCATGAGACTTATTGGCTCAGTGGGAACTGAGAGACTCCACATACTCATTGACACTGGCAGCACTCTCATCTTTATACAAGAGTCCACTGCTGAGAAGCTAGGGTGTAAGTTGGATGCAGTTAAGCCCATATTGGTCAAAGTGGCAAATGGGCAGAAAATGGTTAGTTCTAATAGGGTTGCAGGCTTCAAGTGGAAGATGCAGGGGCACTCTTTTGTTTTCTCTCCCAGGGTATTAAGAACTGAAGGATGTGATCTCATCCTTGGTGGGGATTGGTTGAGATCTTGTACACCTATAGAGTTTGATTATGATAATTAACATGACTTTCACTGTCAACCTATTGGGCAAAAGAGTAAGGATACAAGCCATGTCTACCCCAACTGAATGTCAGTTGATTTCTGGCCATACATTGCACAAAATGATTCATCAGGATTTTCCCACTCAAATCCAAGAAATGTTCTGGATTAAAGGCAAGCCCAATACTGAGGACAATGATAGAGACAACAGAATGGAGGATCTACTATCAGAATACCAAGATGTTTTTGAGGAACCTCAAGGGTTACCACCTGTAAGAGGAGTAGAGCACCACATTGTGCTCAAGGAGGGAAGCAATCCAAAGCATCAATATCCTTATAAAGTGTCACATAGTCAGAAGGGGGAAATTGAAAAGATTGTGAAGGAGTTGTGGGATTATGGGGTAATACAGCACAGCAGCAGCCCTTTTGCTTCTCCAGTATTGCTAGTCAAGAAGAAGGACAACTCTTGGAGGATGTGTGTAGATTACAGGTACTTGAATAGCCTTACCATTAAACATGACTACCCTATCCCTATCATTGATGAACTGTTGGATGAGCTACAAGGGGCTGAATACTTCTCCAAAATTGACTTGAGGTCTGGGTATTTTCAAATACTAATGAGGCCTGAGGATAGGTACTTGACTGCATTTAATACCCATAATGGGCAGTATGAGTTTTTGGTAATGCCATTTGGGCTGTGCAATACACCAGCCACCTTCCAATCTTTGATGAACCAGGTTTTTCAACCCATGTTAAGGAAAACAATTCTAGTCTTTTTTGATGATATTCTGATCTACAGAAGAACTAAACAAGAGCACTACCAGGATGTAAAAGCAGTCTTATCTTTACTAAGGGGTCACTCACTTTATGCAAAAAGAAGCAAGTGCCACTTTTGACAAGGAAAGATTGAGTATCTGGGTCATATCATATCCAAGGAGGGGGTAGATACTGATCCTAGCAAGATTTCTAGCATGTTGGACTGGCCAAGACCTACTAATGTGAAGCAACTCAGAGGGTTTCTTAGACTCACAGGTTATTATAGAAGGTTTGTACAAGGTTATGGACTGCTGAGCAAGCCACTCACCAGTTTACTCAAGAAAGGGGGTTTTCTATGGACAGATGAAGCAGAGAAGGCTTTCAACAACCTAAAGGAAGCCATGAGTACAGCTCCTGTCTTGGCCATTCCAGACTTTTCCAAGCCTTTTGTTCTTGAGACAGATGCTAGTGGCATTGGGCTGGGAGATGTTCTTATGCAAAATGGAAGGCCTATATCTTACATGAGCAAGGCTTTGTGCATGAAAAATCAGTGGTTATCTATATATGAGAAGGAGTTTATGGCAGTGCTAATGGCAATTCAAAAATGGAGGCACTATTTGCAGGGGTATAAGTTTATCATAAAAACTGACCAGCAAGCATTAAAACACCTATTAGACCAGAGGATTATGAATCCTATGCAGCAAAAGTGGATAACAAAACTTTTAGGGTTCAACTATGAGATCCAGTACAAGAAGGGAGTAGAGAACAAGGTGGCAGATGCCCTTTCAAGGAAAGAATACCCTATCCCAACCTGCTATGGCACTTCTACTGTCATACCCTCTTGGGTGCAACAAGTATCTGATAGCTACTCAGATGACCCTTTCTTCACCAAAGTTCTAACAGCCAAATCACTAGACTCACAGGCATATCCTGAGTTTGAGTTACAGGGAGAGATCATAAATTACAAGGGGAGAATAGGAGTGGGAAAGGACATCACTCTCAGGCATACTATATTGTCTGAGATGCATAATTCAGCTTACGGTGGGCACTCTGGCATTTTAGCTACTTATAAGAGGGTCAGCAAGGTGTTCTACTGGCCCCTCATGAGGAAAGAAGTAGAAGAGTGGGTGAAACACTGTGAGGTATGTGCTAAGAGCAAAGGGGTAAATGGACCCTATCCTGGTTTGTTGCAACCCCTTCCCATTCCCAAACAGGCCTGGACCCACATATCAATGGATTTTATTGAGGAACTGCCTAAATCTACAGGTAAGGATGTAATCCTAGTGGTGATAGACAGATTCACAAAATATGGCCATTTTATAGCCCTATCACACCCTTTTACTGCACATACTGTTGCTAAGCTATTTTTGGATTCTGTTTTCAAGCTACATGGACAGCCATTAAACATTGTTACTGATAGAGATAAAATATTCACTAGCACATTCTGGAAGGAGTTGTTTAAGGCTTTGGGAACACAGTTAAATTTTACTTCAGCCTACCATCCTCAATCTAATGGCCAAACTGAAAGGCTGAATCAATGTTTGGAGAACTACCTGAGATGTATGGTGCAGCAAAATCCTAAGAGTTGGACTAAATGGTTAGCCTTTGCAGAATTCTGGTATAACACTAATCACCACACAAGCCTAAACACTACACCTTTTAATGCCCTCTATGGCTACCAACCCCCTTCCACCTTTCTGGAAACCCATATACTGACACAACTTAAGGACACAGATGAATTCATCCAACAAAGACAGCAATTGACTCATGAGCTAAAAAGAAACCTACAACAAGCTCAACAGCGAATGAAATTCTTTGCAGACAAGAAAAGAGCAGAAATACAGTTTGAGGTAGGTGATTGGGTTTATTTGAAATTACAACCTTTCCGGCAGAACTCAGTGGTACTCAGGAAGAACCTCAAACTATCAGCTAGATACTACGGACCATATCAAATTACTGAAAAAAATTGGAGAGGTGGCTTACCGATTGCAGCTTCCTGATGGAGCCCGGATTCACCCCGTTTTCCACGTGTCACTCCTGAAGAAGAAACTTATCCCCACACTACAGCCACCACCAATTCTGGATCTCCCACTCACTAATGACGACGGCGAATTCCTGATTTCACCAAACGAAACAATTGGTCAGAGGGTGGTTCGCCGGAGAAAAGAGATGGTGCAACAATTTCTAATTACATGGTGTAACAGTACAATTGAACACTCTACCTGGGAGGATGAGAAACACTCTACCTGGGAGGATGAGAAGTATTTACGCAAACATTTTCCCAAGTTTCATCCTTCGGTACAAGGATCTCAAGAGGGGAGGGGTATTGTCATGAATCAGTCTTTGAATTTGATGAATTAGTCTTTGAATTTGAGGAATTGTGAAATTAGGGCGCCGATTGAAAATGGCGATTTGGGAAAGGGATCATTTTTGGACAAGAAGCTAAGTGATGAGACGAAGATCGGGTTTGGACGGGCTGCAAATGGTGAAATGGGCACGCACAATGTTTTGGGTGTTGGGCCGACAGATATTCTTATTGGAAAAGCCCGTTCCTTTTAATTAAAAGGGAGAGGCCCCAGATAGCTAATTAATTGGAGTCCAATTATTTTATATGTTTAGTTTATATTTGTAAGTTGTTGCATTTCCTTATTTTAAGGGACCTTTCAGCTTGTGCAATGGTCCCACCCTGTTGGGTATTTATGTTTGAGGACCGGATGAATATGGACAATTAATTTTACACTCATAATAATCTCTCTCCAAATATCATTATTCATTCTCCCATTTCTATCTATCAAACCTGTTTTTCTTATACATAATCCAGAAAATATCCATACAAAATTATCAGAAATAATTAAGAACTTAACAGATGTTTGGGATTTGGTGCCACGACCAAAAAATTCCCATGTGACGGGAACAAAGTGGATATTCAAGAACAAGACTGATAAGGCTGGCAACATTGTGAGAAACAAAGCTCGACTGGTTGCACAAGGGTATACGCAAATTGAAGGAATCGATTTTGATGAAACTTTTGCCCCTGTTGCCCGCATTGAGTCGGTAAGGCTTTTGCTTTCTGTTGCTTGTTATATGAAGATCTCATTGCATCAAATGGACATTAAGAGTGCTTTTTTAAATGGAGTCTTGAGTGAAGAAGTGTATGTTGAGCAGCCTAAAGGATTTGTGGATCCTTAAAAACTGAATTTTATTTTAAAACTGAAAAAGGCTCTTTATGGTTTAAAACAAGCTCCAAGAGCATGGTATGAAAGGCTAACTCAACATTTGCTTTATTTGAACTTTAGAAGAGGGGAAGTTGATAAAACTTTGTTCCTTCTTAAATCCAATAAGCACATCTTAATCGTCCGAATTTATGTGGATGATATTATTTTTGGATCAACTAACGAGCAGATGGTCAAGGAATTTGTTACTCGGATGTTCGATACATTCGAGATGAGCATGGAAGGTAACCTCTCATACTTTATTGATTTACAAATCAAACAGCTTGATGACGGTATTTTCCTTTCCCAGGCTAAATATGCTAAGAATCTAGTTAAAAAGTTTGGTTTAGAAAGTGAAACTCACAAGAAAACACCACTGGGAAAAACTGTGAAGCTGTCGAGAGACGATGTTGGTAAGGGTGTTGATAACACCATGTACAGAAGTATGATAGGAAGTTTGTTGTATTTGACAGCAAGTAGACCAGATATTATGTATAGTGTGTGCTTATGTGCTAGATATCAGTCTAATCCAAAAGAGTCACACTTAAAAGCAGTTAAAAGAATAATTAGGTATATTGCTGGTACAACTGAACTAGGTGGGTGGTACATAAAAGATACGGGTACTAAACTTGTAGGGTACACTAATTCGGATTGGGCTGGAGATGTGGTAGATAGAAAGAGTACTACTGGGGGGTGCTTTTTTTTCTGGGTAATAATTTAATCTCTTGGTACAGCAAGAAGCAAAATTGTATTTCTCTTTCTACAGCAGAAGCCGAGTACATTGCAGCTGGAAGTGCGTGCACACAATTACTGTGGATGAACCAGATGATAGAGGACTACGGTCTGCACAGTAGTATCTTGACCGTGCTGTGTGACAATTCCAGTGTCATTGACATTTCCAAAAATCCAGTCCAGCATTCTCGAATAAAACACATTGACATAAGGTACCACTTCATTCGAGACCTAGTTGAGAGGAAGATTGTTAGCCTTGAGCATATTGGAACAGATAATCAGCTTGCTGACATCTTAACTAAGGCATTAGATTTCGAGACCTTTTCTCATTTGAGGAGAGATCTCAGTATGTGCATTGTCTGAATCAATGTTGGTTTGTGATGTTGTGACACCTCATATCAACATCAGTCACAACATCAGTATAATTTTGCATGCATTTTTATATGTCTGTTCATACATAATCGTAATGCATTGAGTATGATTGAAAAGTGCAATAAGGTCCTGTGTTGCAATAAAAGTGATGGTAAAAAGAACCAACCTCTTCAATTGGGTGATTGTGGGACTTGCCCGCAGAAACAGGTTTTCTCCCAGGTCCAAAAACAAGAGGTTTTTAACAGCAATTTCTAAAGATTAAAAGATTCAAATCCCTTCAAGGATCAATAAAATTTGGATACAAAATGATCCAATCTTTAAATACTACCTTCTTGAGAGATCTTGACGTAGCCATTAACTTGGGTTAAGGGGTAAGTTTCCATTGACTTCATCTGAGGCAATGTTGGTTTGTAATGTTGTCAGTAATAAAAAGCAACATTGGATCAAGTCACTGAAATCATTATACGTTTTTGTATATTCTTTTAGGTCATGATTTTTAGGCATCCCGTAGGACATACATACTTTGTGAAGATGCCATCTTGCTGTGCTTGTGTTTCTTGTGTTCTTGTCTTTCTTGAAATCTCTTAATTTTGTTTTGAGTTGAGCTAACCAAGTGTTTCAGTGGAGTTAAAATCGGACAGCTGGACAGGTAATAATGAGGTGGATTTGGTGAGTGACAATTAACATTGCACAAGATAGGTACAACTGTGCTGATGGTTCAATTAATTCACTTTTGTACTCTCGGCCAGTTTTGTAGATTAAGTTGTGCAATTTTATTTTATTTTTTAAAAAGAAAAAAAAAAGGGAGATATTGGAAAAGATAATGGGCGTGTTAGTGGGTGTGATTAAAATCCTACATTGAGGGGGAGTGGTGTTGTTTTTAGAAGGAAAGAAAAATCGTGTTTTAACCCCACAAAATCAGCCGGGTGAGAAATTAGGGTTATTTCCTTGTTTCCTTTACTTTCTCTCTCCTTCAACGGTCATTTTTTGCATAAAAACCTGTTCTGATTTTACCGTTTGATCACATTCACAATTAACCCTTGCAAATTGAACTCTCCAGCCTTCTTATCTCTCTCCAATTTTCTCTATTTTCGTGCTCTTGTATCTCTGAGAATTTGCACGATGACAAACTCGCCGCCGCCCTCGTCTGTTCCAGAATTTCCGGCTAAGGTTCGTCACTCCGGCGAACAGGTTCCTGCGCCCTATCCAAGGGTTGGTGGGCTAGACATAAGCGAAGAAATCGGTGTTGGTAGTTCTTCAAACCCACCACTATCAACATCGCCACCACCCTCGCCGGTGCACGTTTCCCACACTGTTATGCCAGTTCCGGTTCCGATTGACGCTTTTCCTATTTCGCAAGTGTTCCCAGGACAACCTGGGAACGAAATTGATGTCGATAATCCCCCGAATTTAGCGTTTATTGCTGAAACCTTTGGGCGAGTAGGGAATCCTACCTTGAAGAGGTCCAGGCGCTTGCGCAATATTCCACCGGGCATTGTGCCGCCCGCAGTTCCAAAGAGCAAGGCAGGTCCGCGCCGCAATGTGCCGCATGAGCACATGAACCTCGCGGAGGATGTCCCCGTGATGTCCGACGCTGATGATGACGACTTTGTTCCTGCTGCTCCGGTCGAGGATTCTGTGCCGCCGCCTTCTTCTGCCCCGAGTTTGCCAGAGGAGAAGTTTACTCGCCAGAAACAACTTGTGCAGAAGGCTGACAGAAGACCTAACCAGGCAAAAGTCAAGGTCTCTCCTAAGTCCTCTGCGACTGAGTATTCCTCCCCTCCCTACACTGTGTTGGATTTTATCACCGGCGAAGTGACCAGCTCTGTCAAACCGGCTACCGATGTTCCCCCGTTGTCTCCAGTTCATGATGTTTCACCTGAGTTTGATACAGGTCTGTTTGAACATTCCCCTGACTCCTCACTTGATGTGCCTTTGCGAGATTTCCTTACTGCATGCAAGAAGGATAGAAAGAAAAAGAAGGCTGCTCAAAAGGACGATATTGCTACTCATATTGGTACCTCTTTACCAACATCGCATCGTTCCCCATCTGTTTCGTCCTCCCGCAATGACTCTGTTCCGGTTGCTTCTCATGCTCCATCGTCGCCCTCTTCCGATGCGTCTGCTCACTCCCAATTCTCCATGGGTACTCCAACCCCTGAACTTGAGGATATGGTGCCCTTTTCGGAGAAATTTCTGTCTGCCGAGGCTGCCGAGTTGTTTGCCACTTACCAGACCCGCCATATGATCTCCGAGCGATGTGGTCCGGTTGAGCTCTTTGAGAAACACAATCTGATTGCCTACCTTCAGTTTAAAGGTATGTATTCCACAGTCTCCACTGCCATGCCATTTGTCCGGGACCGGGATGTTGTTCTTGAGTTTTATGCGAATTTGTTGTCGTCAATTATTGATTCAGCCTCTGTGAACTTTGGCAAAGTGTTTGTGCGTGGTCATGTGTTTAGCTTCACCCCTGAATTAATTGATGACTTGTTTGGTACTGAGTCTTATCGGGGTGAGTCTTCTGTGGATGATATGGATGAAGTTGTTTCATTTCTGTCTGGTGGTATGGTGCATTCGTGGTTTGAACAGTTGCCGAGTACTAGGCTGTCTTCTCTTTATTCTATTCCACACAAGGTGGCTATTTACAACTGGGTCCCATCCAAGAATACCACTTGTGTTATGCGGCCTCAGGCCCATTTTTTGTATAGTCTTGGACGGGGAATCAAATTTAGTTTTGGGCAACATGTTTTTGATATTATCACTAAGTTTGCCACCACGAAGTTCGCGGCCTCGTTGTGTTTTCCATCTTTGATTTTTAGGTTGTTGGAGAATCAAGGTTTGCAGCTTGGTCCTGATGATGTGCTCACGGGCGAGGCTGATTGGTTTGCTTTTCGAGGTCAACACACTGCCGGTGCTCGAGTCATTGATCTGCCCTGCAGGCTCCTTTTCACGCTGATGTTGCTAGTGATGTTGGTACGCGCACTCCCAACATGATCAGTTTGTCTGCGCAGCTCCTCCGTGCGCATGTGGCTTCCATTGACTTGCAGATTACTCAGCTTCAGGCGCTTCGTAGCTCACTTTTAGAGGCTCTTTCCCTTTCTGGTCAAAAAGGGGGAGAAGATGTCGCGGACATAGGGGGAGAAGATGTTGACGCTGCTGAGGTTAATGCAGAAGATGTTGATGCTGCTGATGTTGCTGCTGAAGGTGATGTTGCTGGAGATGCAGATGCTGCCGAAGCCTTGGCTAGTCTTGCTCAGGAAAAGCGAAGGAAGCGAATTCGTGCTCGTGATAAGGCTTTGAGGAGAATGATGCGAATGCAGAAGAGAAAGAGGAAAGAAAGTGGTGAAGGAACTTCGACATCCCCTCGTCGTTCGAAGAGGGTTCGAAGTCATTAAGTTCCTTTATTTTGTTTTGTGTGTTATTTTGAACAATGTTGGTATGTAATGTTGGTTTGATTATTAGCAACATTGGGTGTTCTGTTTAGGGGAAATTTTCTAACTTAGGGGGAGTTAGTATTTTTATTTTCATTTATGTTTGCGTATTAGTGTTTTGTCCAGAAAGGCAAAAGGGGGAGATTGTTGAGGAATTTATTCTTGGTAATAATTCCTATTTTGTTATTTGCCTTTCTTGGGCACAAAATAAGTTAGGAAACTAGATTTAGGAATATATTGTGTTTCCTAGTTTATGTTTAAAATTTTATTAGTTTCCTAGATTGTGTTTAGGATTTGTTTTAGGTATTTACCAAGTTTAGAATTCTATGTTTGTCTATTTAAGACAAGGAGATTCCTAAAGCTTGGATCGATTTTTTTACGCAAGGGATTTTGAGGAGAGAAGGACGACGCAAGACGCATGGCAAAGGAAGGAAGAACACGAAGAACTACTTGGAGCCATTGATCGAGATTAAAAAGCTCTTCGAAGTTGCGTGACCAACGGAGAAGATCTTGCCATTCCGGCAATAAGTATTTAGTATCAAGTTTATTGATATTTAGTTTTCATATATTACTTCATATTTTTGTATTGAACGTGAACAAGAAAGTAATATAGTTTTCGGGTTTGTACACCCAAGTTCACAAGTATTTTACTTGTGAACCGAATTTGTTCTAACGTGTTCTTATATTTTATTTCCGCTGCATATATTTATTTTACTCTGGTCGATGTTGTTAACCAATGTTGGTAAACATTGAATAACAACATCGTAAAACTAAGACTTATATTCAAAATCATAGACCTTCAAATTTTACACCAAGCTCTTGGCGATTGCTTCAAACCATACAAAGCTTTCTTTAACTTCCACACTTTTCCCTCATGGTCTAGTAACAAGTAACCTTCCGGTTGATCTATGTAAACTTCTTCTTCAAGTACTCCATTCAAGAATGCCGACTTCACGTTCATTTGATGAGTTTTCCACTTCTTTTGGGCTGCTAACGAGATCAAAAAATGGATGGTTTCCAAACGAGGTACAGGGCAAAAACTTCATCATAGTCAATTCCAGTCTTTTATTTGTATCCTTTGACTACGAGCCTTGCCTTGTGTTGTTTTATCTCTAATTTCGGATTCTTCGCCTTGTAAACCCATTTAACTCCAATTGATTATTGCCCTTGTGGAAGAGAAGAAAGTTCTCAAGTTTCTTTCTTCTTAATTTCACTAATCTCATCATCCATGGCTTTCTTCCACTTTTGACTCTTTGACGCCTCTTCAAAGTTTATGGGCTCATTATCAACAAATAAACAGAACAAGATTAGATTTTGATTGAATCGTAAATTTCTCTCAATGATCTTGTCTTTTGAGGTCTTCTACTATTTGAACTCTCACTTTTTGATGAAGGTTGATCACATGGGGGTGACGATGGAGGACTTAAGGGCTCCATCGGCTCTTCTTCGACTTCTTTCAAAATAGGCTCAAAAAGGTAAAATGTATATTGCTCCTTATCTTGAGTACTCCAATCCCAAGAACTCTTTTTGTCAAACACGACATCACGACTAAGCTTCCTTTTTTTCTCAATTGGATCATACAATTTATAGCCTTTCGATGCTTGATCATAACCATCAAAAATATATTTTGGCTCTTCACATCAAGCTTGCTCCTGTTTTGATCTGGTATGTGGGCATGTGCAATGTTACCAAATACTCGCAAATGTGAAATGCTTGGTTTGAAATCACTCCACTTCTCTTGTGGTTTTTGATCACGAAAACTTCTTGTCAAACTCCGTTTGGACAAATAAACCTCACATTCAACAGCATCTGCCCAAAATTCTTTTGGCAAATTCTTGCTTATCAACATGCATCGAACCATATTCATAATGGAATGATTCTTTCTTTCCACGAAACTGGTTTGTTGTGGAGAATAAGCAATGGTAAGACATTTCCAAATATCATTCTCTTCACAAGGTTCTTGGAACTCCGTTGAAGTGAAGTCGCCTCCATTATCCAACCTCACTGCCTTGACTTGATAGTCACTTTACTTTTCGACTAGAGGCATGAACCTTTTGAAGGTTGAAAACACGTCTAACTTGTTATTCAAAAAAGTAACCAAGTCTTTTGACTAAAATCATCAGTGAAGGTCAGAAAATATAAATTATTTACGAGAGATGATAGTTTGATAGGTCCACATATGTCCGTATGGATTAGCTCCAGTAGTTGCTTCGATCTTGAGAAAGATTATTTTGGAAAAGTGTGTCGATGTTGTTTCCCTTCAAGACAACCTTGACAAATCTGATCAGGATGATTTGTCACAGGTAGTCCTCTCACTAACTTCTCAAAAGACATCTTTCTTAATCCACTAAAATTTATGTGCCCGAGCCTCAAGTGCCACAACCAAGACTCGTCTTCAAAACACGCTTTTAATCACTTTGCCATATTGTGCTGAATTTTCAACATGAACATTCTATTACTTGATATTTGTACCTTAACTATCAATTTCCCTTCGCAATTCATTAGCTACAAGCTTTGAACTTTCATGTGCACGTCGTACCCTGAGCAATTGCCCAATACTCAAAATATTTGTTTTCATCCCAGGTACATAGTAAACATTTTCAATGAATTGGTGTCCGTCATTCTTCAATCGAATAAGAATCATTCCTTTTCCATGGATGGTGATTTTCGACATGTCACCAAATGTGATGTTTCTGGCAGTAGTAGCATCAATGTCAACGAACATGTGCTTCTCCCCACACATGTGATTACTCGCACCTAAATCGAGATACCACGAAGTATTTTCTTCTTTGATTGACGCTTTCAATGCCAACAACGATTGATCAAAATCTTTTTTGACAAAATGATCCTTTTCGGAGCTAGACTCATTTCGGCACTCCGAAGCATAGTGTCCACACTTTTGACAATTATATCATTTGACATCTCGCCTATTTTGATGATGATTAAATCTACCTCTTCCGCGAGCTCGTGATTGATGAGGTTCCGATTATGACTCTTCATTTTTGTATGAACTTTGTTCTTCTTGACCTTGTTCACGGACACGACCGCGTTCTTGTCCATGACCATGACCTCTACTGCGACCTCTTCCATGACCACGATATCCAAAACTATCAGATTTATGTTGGTCGGAATTGACCGTCATTGCTTGAAGAGATTTCTCGACTTCCGGTTCTCTAGTTCATATTTTTAGTTTTTCTTCATGCAATTATAATTTTCCAAGCAATTCATTCAAGTTAAGAGTCTCGACATCATTCGACTCTTCAATGGCTATTACAATATAGTTAAATTTCTGCACAAGAGATCGAAATATCTTTCAACAACTTGCTTTTCTTCTAACTTTTCTCCATTGCTTTCGAGTTGGTTAACAATCATCACGAATTATGAGATTTAGTCGGATACTTCTTCGGATTCTTTCATATTCAATGACTCAAACTCTCCTCGTAGTGATTGGAGTCGAACTTTCTTAACATTGCGAAGAGGCTTGGTTTCCCATGTTCAACTTCCTTCCCTCAAAGGGATGGTACTTGGAGAACAAGCTCCGGTCTGAACACACATGGGCGGTTGCAGCAGTGTCGATGAACCATTGACCACGGTTCTCGACCATATTAGCTTCTTTAGTGATAACCGTTAGCTCTTTCTCGGCTAAGTGGGCACTCGGCTTGGCCTTCTTTTTCTTTGGCTTGCGACAGTCCTTAGACCTGTGTCCAGGCTAGCCACAATTGAAGCAGTTGCCGTTGAACATCTTAAAAGAAGGAGCTTTCAGCTTTGTATTGCTAGGACGCGGCCTCTTCTTCGGTTTGTCTCCTTGTTCAAGTAGGTTCACCCGAGGTTCGAACGAACCTTTGGACTTCTGGCACTGAACTCGAACTTCGAACTCAATACGTACCTTTCGTATTACATCTTGAAGAGACATCTCCTTTCGCTTGTGTTTGAGATAGGTCTTGAAGTCTTTCTAGTTCGGAGGAAGCTTATCAATCATGGCAGCAGCCGTGAAAGCATCAGGAAGAACCATCCCCTCGGAGTGGACGTCGTTCACCAGCATTTGGAATTGTTGAGCTTGTTCCATAACCGGGCGAGAATCAACCATTTTGTAGTCCATGAAATTAGTGACTACAAATTTCTTAGTACCAGCCTCGTCGAAGCTGTACTTCTTCTCGAGTGCCTCCCAGATTTTCTTGGAGGTCTTTACGTCCGAGTACACATTACTTAGACTATCTTCCAGGCTACTTAGGAGAAAGCCTTTACACAGATAGTCACCGTTGTGCAATTTATCGTAGACGGCGCGAACAGTGAAGCTGGTCTCAGACTCATCCGGAGTGGGTGGTTCGTCTTCCTTGACAAAGTTAGTGAAGCCAAGCATCGTAAGGTAGAACAAAATCTTTTGTTTCCATCTCTTGAAGCCTTCACCATTGAATTGGGAGGCTTCTCCGCGGCGGGCATAATCCGTGAGGAGTGCACCGGAGCGGTCATAGTCGGAACAAACGTCCCCATCTTACCCGTTGAAGGGTAGATGAAACAAATGAATATGTTGGCGGAGCAGTCGCGAACATGCTTAGAACCGAAGTTCCCGTCATCCCAATAGGATGGATCACAGCCGAAGCTGACACAGTTTGAACCGAAGTCCCCATCCCATAAGGTATTGTTCCAGTAGCCGAAGCTGTGGCTTAGGTCGGTTGGGTCGACAAGATGCGAGGGGGTCAGCGTCTCGAGGAGGGTGTTGAGAGTTCCTTGGTTGAGAAGAAAATCAGCATGGATGTTGTTCAAGCTTGGCGTAGACGCGCCAATAGTGGAGTTGATCGTGACTGCAGGGGCGAAGATCGTTGTTGGAATGCTAGGGAAAGCGGAGGAGGTATTAGCAGGAGCCGTCGAGTTTGTCGACCCAATTGTCGAGCTTGTCGGAGTGTTAGAGGTAGACATCTTCTAGTAGTGAAATTAAAACGAGAATTTCGTCTTGCAATTGTTGTTTAACTGAGCACAAAAGGGAGTAAAAGTATCACTGTAATTAGAAGATGGAAAATAGAGAAAAGAAACATTTAGTCGAGTCGAGTATAAACTCTTTCCGCAAGACGAAATTGCCCCGGTAGTGCTCTTCGATTTTGGCAATTCGTCCCCAAAGATAAAACGACTACGTCTCTATTATAACAGCACCGTAAATACTAGAGTTCCGGCAAACTCAAAGAACTTGGACAGTGCTACGAGAGAAAAATGCAGAAGCTTGTATGATGTGTTGTGAGAGTTCTGTGTGTTACGTAACTGAACGGTCAGGAGAAGCTAAAAAGGTAGCCTGGTGTGTGAAATGGGAAACTGGGACTGGGTCCAGGCTCGGCTCCGCCGAAGGCAGACGGGCGAACCCAAGTCGGTCAGGAGAAGCTAAAAAGGTAGCCTGGTGTGTGAAATGGGAAACTGAGACTGGGTCCAGGCTCGGCTCCGCCGAAGGCAGACGGGCGAACCCAAGTCCGAGAGCTCGCGTGAGCTTTGTTCACACAAAGTCCACAATATCCGCTGGCCCACTTGATATCCACTCATAAAATGTAATCACTTTTAAACTCCCTTCCACATTGATTATCATTCAATGTGGGATAAACGAATTATACACATAAACAACTGACTTTGAAATACTATTTCTCACTCAAAATTAATTGGAATTGAGAAATTCAAAAGGTTATGATTAACTACACGAAACGTAGGTCGAGCCTACAATATTCATTAAAACAAAATTTCGATGCACCATTAAATGGATTAAATCCAATTTAACAATAATAATAGGATGGCAAAATTATTTCTTTGACGATTAAAAATAAAGATAAACAACTACGATTCATCTCCTAAAATTATCTATTACTGTTATCTATATTTCTTTGACAAATAACCGTAATAGTTTCCTCTAAAATATAAAACTACTTGAAATTTTGGATTGATTATGTGGATGGTTTTGTTAATGTAACCATGGCGCCTGTGGAGATAAAAAGGCCTAATCGGCCTTTGCTTAGTATTCTAGTTAATCTCTCCGACGTATTCGAGGATGAAATGTATGTTGGGTTTAGTACGGCTACAGGGGCTTTGATTGAGAGTCACAAGATCTTAGGTTGGAGTTTTAGCAACACTAATTTCTCGCTTAGTGAGGGGCTGATCACTAGGGGCTTGCCGAACTCGATCTTACAATGACCATCCCAATTTATAAAACCAAAGGGTTTATTGCAGGTTTGGTATCATCAGGCGTTATGTTTCTTGTCATTGTTGCTTTCTTGTCGATTAGATGGAATAAGAGAATACGAAAGAATTGGGAATTAGAAATCGAAGACCGGGAATCGGAATATTGGCCCATAGAATCAGTTATGCAACCAACAACTCTTCGGGAGAAAAAATAATTGGTATTGGTGGAAATGGAAAAGTGTACAGAGGGGCATTTTCGGGAGGCTCGGAGGTTGCTGTGAAACGTATTTCTCGTGAAAGTTGCGAAGGGGTAAGGGCATTCTCGGCAGAAATATCGAGCCTTGGCAGATTAAAGCATCGAAATTTGGTGGGATTGAGGGGAGTCTTGATAAGCATATTAAATGTGTTGGATTTGGTAGGTAATTGTTTTTGGGTAAAATATATAGTATTAAATGTGAATGGAATTTGGGAGTTTCAATCAAAAGCATATTATGAACTAGAAAAGTGTTGATCTACCATCACTGCATTTTGAAAAAATATGTTTCAAAATGTTTAGTTGAATTGATTTATGGATTCTCTTGGAGGATTGGAACCTATCACCACCTTTATTGACTGTGTGGCCTGTTGCTGCCTTATTGCCTTTTGTTTTGTCTAAGCAAAAGAAAAAGAACAGATCATATCGGGCTTATTTTCCACGAAGCATCTTCAGCTCAATTTAGTATTGATGTGATGTTTTTTAAGATGAGAACGAGGTTGGGAATGGATTTTCTTTTAAATATTTTTTTCTTACTCAATTGGTTAATTTATATTTAATAAATGTGTGGCCCTACCTTGACTTTTTATAAACAACAAATAATAGAGAATCATGATGACTTAAACAAAAATCTTGCAATTTTTCGCTATTATTCTTGTACTCACATTTACAAATCTTCTATCCAAATCTCGACATTATACTTCGTTATAGACAAGATGGAGAAAGTGGAAGATAATTTTATTTTTATGGAATTCATAATTTTAATACAGTTCCTGTTTGGTTGAATTTATTGAAAGTGCTTATTATTTATTCCATCACAATAAGCTCTTTTAGGTTGTTTGGTAAGAATAAAGAATAAACTCCTAATAGCTTATTATGCCTAATAAGCTCCTGTTCAGAAAAAATTACAAATAGTAGTTTTTTCTAATAAGCTCCTACATTATTTGGTAAAATTATTTTTTATCCTTTTATATTGTAAAAAATATATTATTTATAAACTAATATATTACTTTATATTTTACGAAAATATTTTTATTAGTAATAATTAAAGTTTTATTTATTATTATAATTATTTTTTTAATTATTTTTTAAGTATTTGTTTTTTTTTAAATAATCTTTTGGGAAGTATTCATTAATTATTATAATTTTATTTTTTTTATTCTTTTTTTTATGTACAATATTTTATATTTTTTAATCATGTCTATATTGGTAAATTAACCTTCAATCACCTACTTTAATCAAATAATTTACCAAGCACTAATTGAAAATCAGCTACTAGCTATCAGTTATCAGCTGTTTGAATTAGTTCAACCAAGTAGGGCCATAGTTATTTTGTTGTATAGCTTGAATGTAATAAATGGATGCCGTTTTTTTGCCATTCTTGCGGATTGGGATCATTGGTCAGCTCTTTTCTTTGTTTTGTGAAAATGACTCTTTTTTTCTTCTTCGTTATCCCTTTTTCAAGGAAAGTTTACTTCATTGCAAGACTTGAAAGAGAGAGGCCACGGTGGTTGTGGTGAATTTACTATGTGATTTTTTCATGAGAGATAATCATCTCAAAAAAGAGCGAAAAGTGGAGAGTAGACGTGTTGATCGGTTGGCGGTTAACCGCCTAATCGCCAGTTTCAATCGCGTTGACCAGTTACGGTTAACCGTTGATCGGCGGTCACGGTTAAAACCGTAACCATCAACCGGTTCCTGGCGGTTAGGTTACGGTTAACCAAAAAGTTAACCTTAACCGCCGCGGTTAACCGGCGGTTAATCGGGGTTTTTTTAAAAAAACACAGACCAGTCGATCGACTGGTCATTAGTCGATCGACGGGTGTGTAGTCGATCGACGGCCAGTCGATCGACTGGTGTGTAGTCGATCGACTGATCTGTGGCAGTTAACCGGGTTTTTTTTTTAAAAAACACAGACCAGTCGATCGACTGGTCATTAGTCGATCGACTGGTGTGTAGTCGATTGACTGATCTGTGGCAGTTAACCGGGTTTTTTTTTTAAAAAACACAGACCAGTCGATCGACTGGTCATTAGTCGATCGACAGCCAGTCGATCGACTGGTGTGTAGTCGATTGACTGATCTGTGAATTAGCCGTTGAAAATCAACGGTTGAGATCAACTAGCCGTTGATGATCGACGGCACAAATTCAAAAGAAAATAGCCGTTGGGCGGTTTAACCGTGGTTAACCGGTTTAACCGCCGGTTAAGGCCGGTTTTTTAAAAAAAAAAAAAATTTTTTTTTGCAAATTTTTACACCTATAAATACCTCACTCTCCAACACCAATCTTCACATCAATTCATCTACTATTCTTCTCCTTCTCTTATATTTTCAAGCTTAAAGAAGTCAAGTTTCTAATTTGTGCAAGAAATAATATTATCAATAATATTCTTATTATTCATTCCTAATCTCGTTTTACTTAATTCTCTTTTATAATATCACTATGGCAAGCTCTTTTCTGTGATGTCAATACCAACACTCCAACTTCTTCTCGTCGAGGTCGAGGATCTTGACGAGAATCTTCGACCGTCGCCGGAGATTACGTTTCCGATGAGATGACGGCGGAAGAAGTTGAGAACCTATATAATCAAATCAACTTCGACTTGCAACAAACCAATTTAGAAGAGGAATTACCGAGCTCCGATGAAGAAGAAGCGGCCGTCAATTTGGATGAAGATGAGGAGGAAGCGACGGGTGATATGCCGCCGCCTCGATCGAAACCGAGGGAATTACTTTCCCCCATCTTCCGATTGTATTTTACAAAAAAGACGATCAACGAAAAATCTCGAGCGCAATATTGCAATTATTGCAATTCTCATTATGCCTTCGGTTCTAAAAATAATAAAGGCTACGGGTCGCTCAAATACCACATGGAGAAGAAGCATCCCGACAAATACGGCGCCGGTAGTTCTCAAACACATCTAAACTTCTCATCTTCATCTACCGTCGCCGGTAGGACCGGCGGCCAAGGTACGAGTTCCTCTACTTTATTTCAATATACCGAAAGTGGTCATCGAAAGTTTCTTGCAAAATTTGTTTCCGTTATGAGTCTTCCTTTTAATCTTGCGCATAGTAGTCATTATGAAGAGTATGCTAGGGGTGCATTTAATCCATCTAGCACTAGGATTTCACGAAATAAATTAACTCGCGATATTGAAAAAATGGCCGGTGAGTATAAATTGAATTTGATTTCAATATTTGATAGTTTGCCTCATAGTGMCTCTATATGTTCGGATATTTGGTCGGATCATTTTAAAAATCATAATTATATGGGAATTACTTGCTATTGGATTGATAATTCTTGGACTTTGCAAAATCGTTTAATTGCATATAGAAAGTCTGATAGCCAGCATACGGCGGTGAATATTTCGAAAAAAATCTCCACTGTTTTGTCCGAGTATCATTTAACTAAGAAATTTTTTTCAATTTCATTTGATAATGCCGCCGCCAATACGGCTAGTATATAATTGTTAAAAATTACTTGTCCACACGCTATTGGCGGCAAATTTTTTCATGTTAGATGCGTTTGTCATATTTTGAATTTATGTGTTCAAGATGGTTTAACTCTTTTTAAAACTAAGATTCAACCGATTAGGAGTGCTATAGCTTATCTACGAAACCACGATTCGCTTCAAAAAGAATGACGAAAATTTTGCAAGACCAATCAATTGCATCCAAAAAAAAATTCATTAGATGTGTCAAATCGTTGGAACTCTACTTATAAATTACTTAATGATACATTTGAATATAGAGATGCATTGTGTACATTTTTTAATAATGAAGATGTCGATTTCGCTTTGTTTTCGAATATGTGGGATGATTGTTATAATATAATATCCCTTTTAAAAACTTTTAACGATGCCACCGTGGCTTTATCCGGTGTTTATTATCCTACCTCCTCAATACTTGTTGATCATTGTATTCAAATAGTACTTGTTTGTAGTGCTTTACTCGGTAACCCGGAATTAGGTGATGTTATCGATGAGATGTTGGATAAATGGGTCAAATATTRTRATTACATTRCCAATATTTTTTTGATTGAAAAAATTTTAGACCCGGATTATCAGATGGAGGGTCTTCAAAACTTACTTAAAATTTATTACGATACATTAACACCTTTTTTAGAATCTCGTGGACAACCAATTCCTAGCCCTCTTAGTGTTGCTCACGAAACACAACACTTTTTAATTCAAACTTTTAATGAATACGATCAATCTTCATCTTTTAGTGATGTTAATGTATCCCTTTCCCCTTCCCCTTCCCCCGTCACTTCTACAAGACCCAACGACCCTCGAGGAGCTCTAGCCCCATATATGAGATTGCTTGAAGATACTAAACGAAAATGACAAAGGGCTAGTGCTAGTCGGTCAATGGAATTAGACAGTTATTTAGGGCCTTTTGAACCGACTTCGGTTCCAAAAAAGCCCGATGGTGTTACTAACGATCTTGTGCAGTTTTGGTCGAAAATGGCCAGTATTTTTCCCACTCTCTCTAGAATTGCCAAGGAGGTCCTTGCTGTTCCTGTTTCGACAGTTTCTGTTGAACAAGCCTTCAGCACGGGAGGCTACATGTTAGATGAGCGTCAGTCTACCTTAACATCCAAAAATCTTGAAAATCAAATATTGATGAACGATTGGGTGAAGGCCTAAAAACGAGAACAAGAAATGCAATTGGATGAAGGTGAAGAGAGCGACTATTACGATACCACTTTGGGAAGCAACGACAACGACGAATAGGTAAGTAGGTAAGTGAGGTAAGTAAAAGAACTACGTGAACTTTGATTCCTTTTCGAGGATACGTAGGCAATTTAATTCTAATATTACAAGTTAAAATTCAATATTAAATTTTAATATTAGAATTAAATTCGAGTCCTTTTTTTTAACTTATTTTTTTCAAACAAAAAAAATTCGAACTACGTGGACTTTGATTCCTTTACGAGGATACGTAGGCAAGTTAATTCTAATATTAAAAGTTAAGATTTAAATTTTTAATATTAGAATTAAAATCAAGTCCTTATTTTTTTTTAAACTTATTTTTTTCCCAAAAAAAAAAAATAAAGTTCGACTGCAACTCAGTCGATCGACTGAAATTTAGTCGATCGACTGAAATGATTAACTGCATTTCCAAAAACCACTCTCTGTCCTTCAGTCGATCCAGCAGTCGATCGACTGATTAAAAAAATGGCGGTTAACCACTGGTTTTCCGGTTAACCGCCGGTTCGATTAACCGATTTAATCGTAACCTTAACCGATTCTCAGCCGGTTAGATTACGGTTAACTAAAAACCGGTTAAATTAACCGACAGTTATTAACCGCCGGTTAATTAACTAGCCGGTTTTAACCATTTGTGCACGTCTAAGTGGAGAGGGGATTATTCGGCTGTTTTGGGGGCACTTGGCGAGTTTTTCTTTAACTACTCATTCGCTTTTCGAGGATTTTATTTAATCACACTCTAAAAGATTCTTCTTATGTAAAATAATTTGGATGTCCACTCATGAAAATTGGATACTCTTATTATTGAACTATTGAATGTGATATTTTTATTATTATTATTAGTAATAATCTTTGCATGATTAATAATTTTAGGGTAAATTCACATATACTATCAAAAAATTATACCCATCTACTATTTAATTCATTGATTCTTTTTTGTTCCTATATAATTCAAATACTTCCCTTTTATCAAAAATTAAATTTACACTATCAAAATTACCCCTCCACCTTAAAAAACATAATTAATATATATAATTATACATACACGCATGCTTTCTTCTTCATCCTCCCCAACTCTGTATCTCTATAATAAGAAATTCGTTTGCAAACTCCATCAGCAGACATGGCCGACTTCTTGTTCAAGCTTTCACAACCTAACTCCCCCACTGCACCCGAACTGCACCTGCCACCATGTCTTTCCAAATTCCCAATCCCCAAAACCGCAAACCTCAATCGAATAAACCCTTGGTCGACATACAGTCCTCCCATGCATGGTTTTCAACTACCACCTAAGCATGCCACTGCTGCCGACTATCGGAAGCGAATAGATAGGAAAAAACGTTTGGATACCTTAATTGAAACCACCAAGTGCCTCTTTTTGACGATGAATGGTAGGAAAAAATTTCCAAACCCTTGACCGCATCTCAAGTCATTAAACAAAATGAATTCACCACTCCATCCTTGTCCTGAATTTACACGAGTAGTTCTGAATTTTTGAAGAATAGTTTTGAAATTTACACGAGTAGTTCTGAATTTTTTTCGAAATTGAATGGACAATGTATTTTGAAGTTGAATGGAATAGTTTTGAATTTTTTCGAGTAGTTTTAAAATTTACACGAGTAGTTTTGAATTTTTGAAGAATAGTTTTAAAATTTACACGAGTAGTTCTTAATTTACATGAGTAGTTCTGAAATATAAATGAGTAGTTCTGAATTTACACAAGTAGTTCTGAATATTTGAAGAATAGTTTTAAAATTTCACTAGTGCAGAAACAGGCATTCTAAAACGGATAAAAATTTCACTAATGTGTAATATACGAGTGAAATTTGTAATATACGAGTGAAATTTGTAATATACGAGTAGTTCTGAATTTTTTTCAAAATTGAATGGAATAGTTCTGAATTATTCAAGGTATTTTGAAGTTGAATGGAATAGTTTTGAATTTTTTCGAGTAGTTTTAAAATTTACACGAGTAGTTTTGAATTTTTGAAGAATAGTTTTGAAATTTACACGAGTAGTTCTTAATTTACATGAGTAGTTCTGAAATTTAAATGAGTAGTTCTGAATTTACACAAGTAGTTCTGAATATTTGAAGAATAGTTTTAAAATTTACACGAGTAGTTCTAAATTTTTTCGAAGTTGAATGGAATTGTTCTGAATTATTTTGTAAGTTTATATTTAGGGATTCTACCTTTTTCAATTTGTTTGGTTATAGGGGTAGTATGGTCTATCTAGAATTTAATATGAGTTAGTAGGAAGTTAAATTTTGACTTGGATTAACTGGGTTATATTTTTCATCTTTTGGACCATATAGAATTGTCCCAATATAAAATAGTTAGAAAGGGCAATTTAGTACTCTTATATAATATTTTGGATTAAGTGGGAAGTTGAGAATTCAATTGCCTATTTGAAAAAAAAAAATTCACTAATGATCTATATGAGAATTGACCCATAATTTTATTACTTTATAAGGTAATTATAGTATTATGGATTGTGATAGTTTTATCGTAGAGGTAGGTGCAAAAAATATATTTTTGAGAAATTGACAATAAATAAATTTGGGGCAAAATTTTCAAAAAAAGATCAAAAAAGTTGACGATAAAAAAAAGTATAAAAACTGTACTTAGTGATAAAAAAAAAATAAAGATGTGCATTTTTTAGAGGGAACGTCTTATACTTTGTATTCATTGGTCAAAGTTCCTTAAAAGTTAATGCAGACATCACCTATATATATAATCCTCACAACCTATGTGTATACTTTCCACATTTCGCCTAACAATCAAAAAATTATGGTGTTTCGATTTCTTATGTATCATTTGAGCCTAATATCCAATCATTATACTATGCACCAAGTGCACCTAAGCATTTTGTAGCTCGTCGATAGGTACATCACTTAAAACTATCAATTAAATAAAAGATAGATGTGCATCACTATATATTAAGTACATAAATATACATAACGTACTGATACATTGATGTGTGTGTGTGTGTGTGTTGACACGTTATATAATAACTAAAAAATACATTAGGGTCACAGTAATAGGTGAACTCGGGTGCACCATATAATATTGAATCTAATAACTATCTAATTTAATTTTTTTTTTTATTATATTGTGTCTAATTTAGTCTTTTCATCTTATTATATTTTACCTAATTCAATATTTTCATTTTATTATATTTTGTCAGTTCAATATTTTTCTTTCATTCTTCTAATATAAAATTAAATAAGTCGCACATAATTAGAAAAAGCAATCTAAATAAGTTGTATTTGTTTTTAGAATTTCAAATATTCTATATAAGTAAATTATGAGTCATTTGTAATAATCTAAGTATGAAACCAAATATTATTGTCATGTTGATGAGACATAACCAGTTAGGCCATCTGACCAGTACTATGACATCTTATTTTTTATACTATGATGTATTATTTGAAGTATTGGTTTTTCATAAAAATCTGACATAGTACTAAAATATATTAGTTTTTGTACTATTATGTACTGGCGGTACCATGATGTATTGATTTTTTAATATGATATACTCATTATTCTACTATGATGTTTTATTCAAAAGTATTGATATTTCGTAAATCGCTCACCTGTTATCATGATATATTGGGTTACTATGATATAGTTGCGCTAGTATGATATATCGATTTTTATACTATGATATATTAGTTTTTTTACTATGATGCATATGTGGTACTATGATTGATTTTTGTATTATAGTGTATTAGTTAAAAGTTCTAGTATGACAGACAATCCGCTAGTCCGACCGACAAGAGTGTGATCCAATATAATTAACGAATTCAATTTAAATATAAAAGTATATTTTAATAATTAATAAATATTGATTAGGTACCGGTAGAATACAACACGGATTGAGAATTCAATATATTTTTTTTAATTTTTCTAAATATGTAACTAAAAATTATTAACGAATATAATCTAAACATTAAAATATATAATTATTAATAAAATAAATAAATAAATATTAGACATCATTTGAGAATGTGATATTTTTTGAGATTTTCAATTAAAATTATTAATGAATTTAAACTAAATATTAAAAGATAAAATTATTTAACAATAACAATTATTAATAATAGTGATTAGTTATTATTACAAGACTCGTGTTAAGAAAATGACATCTTTTGAATTTATTATTTTTAGATTTAAAACTATGTAATTATCCCAAATATTATATATATATATATATATATATATATATATATATATATATATATATATGTGTGTGTGTGTGTGTGTGTGTGTGTGTTTTGATAAATCTCATATAACTCGCGAATGTTAAAGTAGTAATATTTAATTAAATATAATATGTATGTATACAACTATATACACATTAAATTACATGAACGTGTACCTAATAATTTGTTTAATACTAAACCTTGGGCCATTTCAAATTCTCAAATGTTGCAAGTCCTTAATCAATCAATCCACTTTAGGGGGTTTTCGTAAGCTATTATTACGTACACACTGGTGTACGTTGTACCGTACATATTTAATACAACGAAAATAGATATTTAATACAATTAATATTTATATTTTTACGATTGATCATACTACTATTACGTGTTTATCTAAATTATAAAAATCGCACATTTATCACATTGAAATTCATATTGCAAATTGTAGATGATTAATATATGTATTCATTTATTAAAATGTATACTAGTATTTATCATAATAGAGATGAACTTTTAACATAATTGAGATGAAATTTTATCAGAACAGCCATGAACATTTTTATCATATCAAATATGAATATTTTTTTATGTTTATTATGTGTTTATAAATTCATATTTATCATAATAAAAATAAAGATATATCACAACAAATATAATAATTTATTTAGACAAATATAAAATTTATCACATTTAATATATTTCACTTTGTATAGTACAATTTACATTCCGGTGCACATGAGAATTTGGCAAGTTTGATATATATACTCTAATTGGACCTCAAGCTATGGGCCGGTGGCCCACAATATATCACCTCTCTCAAATTTAGCAATTAACTTGAGAAAAAAAAAAAGAAATAGAAAATGAAAATAACAGAGAGAGTTAGAGAGAGAGGGGGGAGGTGTATATTGGTTGACACGTTTTCTTTTAAAAAATATTTATTGTTGATTTTTTATCTGAAAAAATAAATATGTTCCCGTGAAGGTATCATGGTCTTACTTTCCTTCATTTATATTCATTAATCTACCGTAATTAATAATCAACTTAATTAATAATCAACTTTTAATATAGTAATTTTAATTAGTGAGTAATGATGCGTACGGCAACGTGAAAATCCCTTACATTTCTTGTGTATTAATTATTAAATACTCTAATAAAAGATGTTTTATCTCATTTAGTCAAACATATCCTATTTAATCAAAATTACTACTTAAAATGATCAAAACTACCCCTACATTTAAAAAATCTACTACTACTACTACTACTACTAATAATAATAATATAATAATAATAATAATAATAATAATAATAATAATAATAATGGCGTATGGAATTTTATTCCACATGTAATAGGTAGTATGAAATTATACTTGGTGTAGTATGTACTTTTGTCTTGAAGATATATTGTGTAGTATGGAATTATCTTGTGCAACTTAATATAATATTTGACAGTCCAATCAAAATTTTGGAAAAAAATTTGCATAATGTAGTTTCCAATCTGATAGGGTTAGTATGTAATTCGATAATAGTAGTATGAGTTTTAAAATGTTTTAATATTTTTATTGATATTTTGAATTTTAGTAGAGTTAATGGTAGTATGAAATTTGATAGTAGTATGAATTTTAAAATGTTATAGTATTTTTATTGATTTTTTGAGTTTTAGCAGAGTTATGATTTGATAATGGTAGCATGAATTTTAAAATATAATAGTATGTAATTTGACAATAGTAGTATGAGTTTTTAAAATATAATAGTATGAAATTTTATTAATTTTGTGAAATTTTAGTATGAAATCCACAATATCAGTTTGGATTTCATATATAGTATGAAATTGAAATTTAAAAACATAAAATTATGAAAAAGAAAATATTGCATTTTAGTGTGACATATTGCATAAAATAATTACATGATATATAATATGAGATTTTACGTTGCAGTATGAAATTTTGCCTATAATGATTAAAAGTATAAAAATTAGTAGTATGGAATTCTGACTGTATATACAATATATGTATGAAATTGCATTATGTAGTATGAGAATGCACAGTGTAGTATGAAATTCGTCGTTAACGTTTGGTGACAATGATATGTAATAGTATGAAATTTAGTTATATTAAATGTTAAAAAAAATTGAAAGGAATAAAAAAAAATCATTAATAAATGTAAAATAATAATTTTATTTAGTAATTTAGATAAATAAAAAATAATTAATTATATATAAATTAATATTTTCAATAAATTATTTAGGATAAAATATTTATCTAGACCATACATAGAATTGCAGTATATTTTTTTAACGCAATCAACTGCACATATAGTAGTATAGTATAATATACCAACAATTTTATTGACGTTTATTCATCTGTTCTAAAGAAATGCTTTCACACCTCGACAAAAACACCTTTTCCATAGTCTAAATTTCTGTGTCGCAATCTGTATGAATTGTTTGTCGGTGAATGTTACTTTGAGGAAATAGATATACATGCATAATAATAAATAAATCACTCACCTAATTACTTAGACAACTTTGGCTTCAAAATCTCTCAATGATGTATTATATTTGACCATTTGATTTTCTGAACTTAAAAATAGACTTTTAGGTGCCGTTTGCTTTCTCCTTGGTCACATCTTTGATCTCACAATAAATAGTTGGCAAACCACGTTATTTTTACCTTCGAACAAATTATGAAAGTTTATAGGAACTAGGAGTCGTTGGAATTTTAAATTTTATTATTCAAATTTTGTGTATGTTAAATCATATCTGATGAGAGATGATATATATATATTTTTATTATATTTAATAATATATAATTATTTGAATATAATGATAATTAAATAAAAAAGATGAGTGTGGGGTTAGGTGTAAGAAATTGTTGATTAAGTATTGAAAATTTGAGTTCTAAAACAAACGAGTATTGAGATTCGAAATCATAATCCAGGAAATATGTATTTAATGTCAAATTATGTCTGAAAAAGATGATATATTTTTATATGTATTTAATAATATATAATTACTTAAATATAATGATGATTAAATAAAAAAGATGAGTGTAAAGTTAGGTGTAAGAAATTGTTGATCAGTTATTAAAATTTGAGCTCTAGAATAAATAAAAATTGAGATTCGAATCAAAGATAGCCCACAAGAGAAAAAAGGAAAATCCATCGAGAGTTACGCAGTTGGTTATGCAACTGGACAACAGACAACTGATGAAGACGTACAAGAAGTCATACAATAATAATAATAATAATAATAATAATAAGGAAATCATGTAATGACATAATTTCATGCACCATTCAGTTGAATCTCTAAATTTCTTTGTGTGTCATTTTCAACTCCAATAATACGAACCAATAAGTGCTTTTAAGGGGTCAACAACTAGAAGTACCAAATCATATCCATACTGAAATTAAATCAACACCAGCTTTTTTTCCTAATTCGAGAAGCTCAATTAGTAGTTAACACAACTCTATTTCATGTTATACAAAACGTTTCCAGTATAGCTACCGCACAAACAATTGGAGCTAAAATCAGCTTAAGCTGAGGCATCGTAAAAATCATTGCATATTATCAAGTTTAAATTTAATTTATGTTTGTCCAATTTCGAGTGAATTAATAGTGTCCTACCTTGATTGCTCAAGTGTCCTTGCAATAAATTGAGCATTGAATTTAATAGTAGAACTTGGTTCAGTTGAAGTATTCAAGCTGCAAAAGTTGAAAAACATGCATCTAGGCCCTGTGGCCCGGCCCAAAACAAGAATTCCAATATGAAAAAGAGAGAAAAAAAATTTTACTTCCTAAATTCTACCCAATTTAATATTTTGCATCTAAGTTTTTTTTTTTTTTCAATTCGCTTTGCTTTTCAAACTGTAAATTTTTTATACTTTATCTTCTTGAGCAATTTTTCAATGAAAATTGTTATCAAAAATTATTTTCGGACAAATTATATTCCACGCACAATATTCCAGTATATCTTGAAAATTAATCATATGAAAGGAAGATTTTATCATTTTAATTGTGCAAAAAAAATCAGCCAAAAACAATTTCTAGCAATAATTCCGCTGAAAAATAGCTAAAAAAAATAAAGTGTAAACTTAATATTACAGTAAACTTGCAATGTAATTGATGACAGTAACATGCTAGCACCGTACACCAAATCGAACCAACTTAGCCCCTTCCGTACAGTGACAAATTCAAAGACCAATAAACTCAGCAATAACCCTAAGCAACAGCAAAATAAACAAACAATTATAATATAATAAAATAAAATAAAAACAGACGTTGAGACACTGTATTATGTACCTTGATCATTTTCCCATTAATTTCAATCGCTACTAAGAGTATATGTAGACTTTCCAAATTTATTACTATCTTCTATTTTATTTATCATAACAATTTAATTAATTATCAAACAAGCTAATAATATTTATCTTGTAGCTGCCACTAACTAAGTGGAACACTCGTGAGGAAAAGTCCTAACGAGACCTTAATTAAATTTGAAGTATTGACAATAGAAAAGAAAAGGAATCGGAGAGAAAAAGAGAAGGAAGAGAAACATAAACTTACGTGAATCCTTTGTTGAACGGTCACGAGTGCTAAAGTTTATTCTCTCGTAATCACCTCATGTTGACTGTATAAGGCGGATTCAGAATTTTAAATTTGGGGATGTAATATATAATTAATAAATATTATTTTATAATAAAAATTACAACCCAATGCAAAATAAAATTACAATTATAATTCATTCCATCGATAAAAAAGTACTAATAACTAATAGAACTAAATAATTAACACAAATTAAACTATTAATAATTATTTTTTAAAGAAGAAACATGTTTTGTAACCGATCAAAAGATCGCAACAAGTGCTTTGTTAGAGGATATTTTGCAAAACTTATAAGATCTAAAAAATATCTCATATGTTTAAAAATTTATAAACACTTAAAAAAAGACTTTAGAGATCTTATAAGCTTCTCAAAATAAATTCATTAACTAAAAAAGCCTATGTTTTTATCAATCAAGAGATAAAAACACCCTTAACAATTCTTATAGTAATCCAAATTATCCGACATATAATTACTTAAAATTTGAATATCTATTCATTAATCGTACAAAAAAAATCTTGGATTCCATCTTGTAATAGGTAAAGTAAGGTTTTTCTCTTTTCTTTTTAAACTTAGTAGTGTTAGTTTTGCAATTACGGTAAAATAAATGGGGTACAATTTTATTTTTAGCACTATACAATTATAAACATTTCTCAATTTGGTGGTACGGTTGTACCCCTATGTATCAAGGTGGATCCGCCACTGACTGTATAGTGAAAAATTTTAATTCCCTATTGATAGCTAATAGCCAAAAAAACTCATATTCAGAAAAAGTTACAGAAAGTAACTTTTTCCTAATTCAGTTGCTAGCTGATTGAGGATTTTCTCCATTTAATCTTTTGTTTTTAAAAATATAATCATTTTATATAATTACATATTATTTAAAAAATTTACAAAAATATTTTATTTATACATAAAAATATTTACTTACTAATATAATTATTATTTATTATTTTGTATATTTTCTCTTAATTTTAATTTTAGTTTTTATTATAAATTTATTTATTTATTTTTCTTTTTATATATTGTTTTACTCTTCATTATTTGATTTCCGGTATAAATATTCATGATTTATCCGAACTCAAATTGGATGCTAATTGGTGTTTTATCTCGATTTTTCTTGAAAATACGTACAATCTTAAAGTCATTGTGATCCGTAGGTATGATTTCTCATCTTTAGTAGTTTGTTCAGTAAATAGTGACTTTTTCCTATTTAAAGTTACATTTAAAATTTCTCTTTCTTTTAAACATCGCGATATTGGTTCATATCTTAAGAGATTGATGAAGCCTAGACAAGTGCCTGCACAATATTCTTATTGTTTCTAACAACTCTAGGTTATTTGTTAAGTAAAATTCATCCTCTCTTTTTTTTTTAAAAAAAATATTTTGGATTAATAGTAGAATTATGAACAATCCATTGATTATTTGAGAACGTGAATTAATTTGTGCTACTACAGTGGAGATTTTGATAAATTAAATATGATGTTGAATTAGGTTTAGATTTAATTTAACTGTGCTACATGGTATAGCTGAGATAATATTTATTATTTTCTAAAATATTTTAGATAAGGTGGCATTGAAAGTGAACAGTGTATAATCGGTAGGATATGACCCAATTAGAGATATGTTATATTTTGATAAACTCGGCAAAATACACGTAAAATGAGAAATAAGTTCTTAAAAAACATATTTAAAATTTGAAACTATGTGCAAATCCTACTTAACATGAGAGGGGAACATAGAATTTCTTTTATTTTCAAATTAGAGTCGAACAATTTGTAATAATTTTAATATATTTTTTGAGGATTTATAATCGTATTTTTTTTTTTTTAGAAATCTTGTGATAACGGGCTATTTTCATATCACTAAATTAACATAAAACTAGATTTGTCGTATCATTACCAATTCATATTGTGCTCTTAGGTTTATTGTAATTATTATACTTGTCTTTTCTGTCATTTAAATAATGCGCTCTCGTTTCTCTCTATCTGGCTAGTATGAACCTTCCTTCTGTTTGACCTTGATTAGTCAAACGACATTGCCCTCCACGCAGAATGGCCGAAATGTCCTTTATATTGTCTACGGGAAGGGTCGAGTTGTCCACATGCAACTTGTATTTATCATATTACAAATCTCTTAGCCCTCAACTATAGGCAGATCTTCTTGCATTAATTTAATCATCGTCTCCTCTTCTTCTTATTCTTATTCTTTTTTTTTTTCTCTTTAATTCTTAATTACAGTTACAACTTACAAATTTTCTATTCAAACATATGTTTTCCAACTCATATTCACACCAGAGCGTTTATGAATCTATCTGACCATTTATATAATCATTAAAAGAATTCAACTATGAATTTCAGCTTCGGACCCTAATCTAAGGAAAGCTGGCGCGGTGATTAGTGAATAAGTCATCCGTTCCAGCAATTAATTATTTTATGATGATTAAAGAAAATAATTGGTGTTATAATTATATATATCAAATTATCATAATATCATTATATTTAAAATAATTAAAATTGTGAAATAATAAAAATAGAGGTAAAAGCAGTATAAAATGATCTTTAATTTTTATTAAAAAATTAAAAAGTAACAATAATTCTCTCTTGAAAATGTAAATGCAAGATAACAGATAAAACCGGGACATTACATTGCGACAGATAGAACAGGACGGAGGGAGTAGTGTTTGCCCAAATTTTATAATTTCTTACATAACAAATTAATATAAACCTTATATCATAGTAATAGAAATATCAAAACACATAATTACATACGGTACTCCAGAATAATAAAACCACACTTTTTTAAGACAGTTTCCGGTTTACTTCACGTTGAATGTCATTTATTGGATTGGAATTCGCCCCCACGTTAATAACAAGCACTAGAAGCACAAAGAACAAGTAATTAATAACTAATCATTAGGGGTGTTTTCATGTCTCATTCTATTTGTCATATTTATATTTTCAATAGAGAATTATTGTTATTTTTTATTTTACTAATAAAAATAAATATTATTTTACTAATTTTATCTATATTTTTATTATTTTCACACTTTTATTTATTTTAAATAAAATGATATTATAGTTATTTAATCTATAATTATAGCATCAATCACTTTTTTTAATTTTCGTGAAATGGTTAATTGCAATAGGCATTAGGACGGAGGTATTATGATTTAGCTTGAGAATTTCTGGAAAAAAAAAAAAGAAGTAGGACTAAATGCACCCTTCCCATTACTTTACATACTCATAAAAATATTAAATTAAAATAATTTAAATTAAAATATATATATTATACCATTATCACTCACTCCTACTTTTTTCTTCTCCATTTTCCTTTTCTTCCTCTCTTTCTTTCTTCTTCCACATGTATCTCCTCCCCCTTTCTTTGAGTACAATGGTTACACTCTTCTTCTTCTTCTTCTTCTTCTTCATGCACAGTGACGCAGTCCCACAGAACAAGGAAAAGAAAATGACTCGCTCCTTATTCATTAACTGTTCACGAACTGTTCGCAACTGATTTTTAAAACATCAGCAGTTATATTCGACAAATCAACCGAAACGATCATGGAAATTTTATTCTGAACACAATTTGGTCCATTAAATATGTGAGATTTCGGTTTAAATTAGTCGAACATTGTACAGTTTGTTCGAACAAATGTGTTGAACTTATAGCACAAGGTTCGGATGATTTGGTCTGAAGCCTTTGGATCCGAACCAATCTAAGTTATTTAGACCATTAGTTCATAACACATTATGACTTATTCAGAAATCAGTCGCGAACAGCGCAAACTATGTTCCTCAATCTTACGGTTGCTTGTCGCACTTGTTCCTCCTCGCTATCCTTCCTGTGTTCCTCTTTGGGATTTCGGGTGTGTTGTAGTTTGTTTGAGTTTCAGTGATTTTTTGATGATTGGTGATGGTGTGGATGCGACTGAATATTGATGGTGGTGTCGACAACAGGCTTTAGGATTTTCTTGTTTGGGTGCTCGGGTTTGGTGGTGGTGATGCACGAGCTCGTGGTTGTTGTTTTCTTAGGCACGTGATGATGGTTTGGTGAAGGTGATTTGGCCATGGGTGGTGAAGGTGATCGGACATTGTGTTGAAGGTGTTTAGTTTTTTTGTTTTGTTTTGTTTTTTTTGTAAAATGATTCTTGGTTGGGCTTGTAAGAAAGAGTAATTTAGAGAATTAAGAGTGAGTGCAGGTATTAAAAGTATTTGAGTTATTAAGTATTTTGGATTAGAAGTAATATGATTTGTGCAAATAGCCGTAACAAAAAAGATTGTAGTACGAATTAGCCGAAACAAGTACGTGATGCCTGGTGGCTGGCTTTGTCATCTCTATAAGATTTACCCTTTTTATTGGATCTTATGTTACGTTTTGTCCAAAAACATAAACAAGCATATTTTCAAATGAGTGCGAGCTCGTATGCATTTCTAATCTCTTGAAATTTTAAACTGAATAATATTATTATTTATGTGGTTGGACATTTCATGTTTTGCGCAATTTACTTTAAGAACTTGAACTATTAGTATTGGACTTAAACTATTTATTGATTCAAAAATTTCGCCCGAATTGGCTCAAATTAAATAATTCGTTAACCCCGTTGGACTAGACTAGAACCGAGCGGGTTAACCTAATTGACGTCCTTACTAATCATCTAAACACATACAAAAGAAAAAAATAATATTCAAAGGAAAAAATATATATTCAAAGGGCAAAAGCGTAATCTCATTCAACCCAAGTCTGACCAAATTAACTGTACCAAAATATATAACCAAACAACTAAAACAACAACCGCAGCAGCAGACATGAGTCCTTTTCTCTTCCCCATTTGGCGTTAAAAGTAGAAACCTTTTTCCATTTTCATCACAAGCGCCAAAAATGAACAACCAACAACTCATCCTCCTCCGCCTCCTCTCCACAGCCATCCTCTCCCTCCACCTCACCTCCGCCGTCGATTTCCTCTTCAACGGCTTCCACCCCTCCGCCGACGTCTCACTCTACGGCAACGCCACCATCGAATCCCGCATCCTCACACTCACCAACGACACCACCTTCTCCATCGGCCGCTCCCTCTACCCCACCCCAATCCCCACCAAGCACCCCAACTCCTCCCTCCCCCTCCCCTTCTCCACCTCCTTCATCTTCGCCATGGCCCCTTACCCGGGCCGCCTCCCGGGCCACGGCATCGTCTTCCTCTTCGTCCCGCACGCCGGGATCCAGGGCTCCAGCTCCGCCCAACACTTGGGCCTCTTCAATTTCTCCAACAACGGTAACCCTAACAACCGCGTCTTCGGCGTCGAGTTCGACGTCTTCGAAAACGAAGAGTTCGGCGATATTAGCGCTAATCACGTCGGGATCGATGTCAACTCGCTAACCTCAGTCAACGCCTCCGAGGCCGGGTACTGGCCCGACGACGGGAGGGCATTTCGAAGATTAATGCTTAATAGTGGGAGTAATTATCAGGTGTGGATTGATTATGTCGATGGTGTTGTTAATGTAACCATGGCGCCTGTAGGCCTAATTAGGCCCAATCGGCCTTTAATTAGTGTTCCACTTAATCTCTCTGACGTTTTCGAGGATGAAATGTATGTTGGGTTCACAGCAGCTACAGGGGCTTTGATTGAGAGTCACAAGATTCTAGGTTGGAGTTTTAGCAACACTAATTTTTCACTTAGTGAGAGATTAATCACTAGGGGTTTGCCTAATTTCGAGCTCCCAACCACTCCGATTCATCGAACGAAAGGCTTTATCGCGGGTTTGGTGTCCGGGATTCTATTAATCATCATTGCTTGTTCAATTGTTTCATTCCTGTTGATCAGAAGGAATATGAGGATAAAACAAAAACGGGCCGAGATGGAGGATTGGGAATTGGAATATTGGCCCCATCGAATCACTTATCAAGAAATCGAATCGGCTACTAAAAACTTCTCAGAAGAAAACGTGATCGGTATCGGCGGGAACGGGAAAGTGTACAAAGGCACGTTCCCCGGTGGGTCCGACGTGGCGGTCAAACGCATCTCCCTCGAGAGCGGCGAAGGCGTACGGGCCTTCGTGGCCGAGATATCGAGCCTCGGGAGATTAAAGCACCGGACATTGGTCGGGCTGCGAGGCTGGTGCAAGAAAGAAAAAGGGAGCCTCATTCTGGTGTACGATTACATGGAAAATGGTAGCCTAGACAAGAGAGTGTTCGATTGCGATGAAAATAAAATGTTGGGTTTTGAGGATCGGTTGCGGATATTAAAACAAGTCGCGTCGGGTATTTTGTACTTGCACTACGGGTGGGAGTCAAAAGTGCTGCACCGGGACATCAAGGCGAGCAACGTCTTGCTCGATAAGGAGATGAACGCGAGGCTGGGCGATTTCGGGCTGGCCCGCATGCACGACCACGACAAGGCGGCGGGGACCACGCGGGTGGTGGGGACGGTGGGTTACTTGGCGCCGGAGGTCGTGAGGAACGGGCGGGCCTCGGCCCAGGTCGATGTTTTCGGTTACGGGGTTTTGGTTCTGGAGGTGATTTGCGGTCGGAGGCCGATCGAGGACGGTAAACCGGGGTTGGTGGATTGGGTTTGGGAGTTGTTGAGAAAGGAGGAGTTGATCACGGCCGTTGATCCGAGATTGAGAGCGAGGGGGGATATTGATGAGGTGGAGGTTGAGAAAGTGATGCATTTGGGGTTATTGTGCGCGCATCCGAATCCAAAGGCCCGGCCCACGATGAGACAGGTGGTGAAGTTGCTTGAAGGGAAGAGTGAGGTGGATGAATCAGAAGGGGAGGGTATGGAGTTGTATCTATTGGAGAAGATGAAGACTAGGGAGATTTGGTCTATGTATCCGCAGATTTTTAACAGTGGGTCGAGTTCGCATCCAACGTTTGATGAGATTAGGGACGGGTGGTCTAATTCGATGTCGTTGTCTTGGTCTGATAGTGTTGTGGATGGTAGGTGATTTTTTCTTCTTTTTTGGAGAAATTGTAGTGTGATTGGTTTTGGGTTTTAGTTGCCTGTGCCAATAATGTACATGGAATTTGAATGTTTGAAAATTTCAGGACATGGATTTTGTGGGAGTGGGAAGGGATGTGCTGATGTTGGAACAAGTGATGCTCATTTGCAGATCGGATAAGAGTTTTTGGGTGGGATTTTTTTTTTTGGGTTTTTGGTGTTTTTGGATAAATTCATTCTTGTCAACTAGACTTGATCTTTGTAAAAGGTTTTGCTGTGTATAGCTTCTTTTTCTTCTTTTTTCGTGTTTGGGGTTTTACAGATAGAGCAGTGTACACTGTACATACATACGATTGTGATTTGTGAACATTTGATGATTCTTATTTTTTTTTCCTTCTTTCTTTTATTTCACTTTTTATGATTAATATATCTTTAGAAACATGGCTTACTGATTAAGGTGGGATCATTTGTGGCATGAGATGATGCTTTAACTGATTATGTGAGGAAATTTGTTGGATATCATCATTTTATCTTGACAATTAAATTAATTACCCTTTTTGGCTAATAACATCCTAAATATTTTGTGTCTGTTGTCACATTTTGATTTTTAATGATGTATGAATTAATAATTCCATGCGTGTGAAAAATGTGGATGTTGACAAATTTTTGCAATGATTTCCAAATTCCAACCGGGAGGCCGTGAGTTTGACTTTAATACAATTAATATGCTGTTTTGTATTTTCCGTATCATGTGATTGCAGAGAAAGCATACAAGAAAAACTATTCTATCGGTAAAAAGGTCATTTTAATCAAAAGTATTTTAAAAAAATTCTTTTAATTTTTCTTGTAATTTTATTTGGGGCGTTGACCGATATATATAATAATAATGTTTGTTTCCAATTAGACTACTAATATATTATTTTTCTCAATAAACATATATATAAGATAGGACAATCATGCCCCTATTTTGCTCTAACTTTCTCTTTATCTAAGCTTAGGGTTCAGCAAAATTGCAGTTCGGTTCAAAATCGTATCGAACCACAAAAATTGAGAATTTGTAAAGTTGAAAATTGAAATCGAACCGAACACAATTGGTTTTTTGAAATAAAAACCGCACCGAATTCATCAATCTTTGGTGCAGTTTTGCAGTTTTGTTTCACAAAATAGCGATTTGGTTCAAAATCATCGCACCACAAAAATCGAAAATATGAAAAAAAAAAAAAAAAAATGAAACCGAACCGAAAACAATCGGTTTTTAGAAATAAACACCGCATCGCTTCGCACCGAACTCATCGGTTTGGTTCGGTTTTGCTCACCCCTATCTACGCTTCTCTCTCTCATCAATTTTTCTTCCCAACCTTCTCCTCCTCCTCACCTTTTTAGTTTCATTGTCGTCGCCGTCTCTGCAGACCTCAAACTCCGACCGGATCAAATCCCACATTCTCCCAACATGAGTTGTTGTGTACCGCCGTGCTTATTACCCGCTGACGTAAGCGACTTTCTAATACGGCGGTGGAGCTAAGCTCTGTCCCTCCTCCTCCACCCGATCGATCACAGCCCGGAATCAACACCCCTTGTCACAGTCCGATTCGCAGCATTGACGGTGGTACATAGGTTGAAACTCTCTGTGCTTATTTGGATTGTACACTCATTCCGTTAGCCAAATTCGGTGTGGTGTGTGAAATTTTAGACACATATTTGGCCCGGTGCATGTTTTACGATCGCGTAGGCGGAATGATCAGAGATCATTTTCATCATTACGGTAGACGATTGATCGGCTTATTTCCTCTCTTGATGTTTAGGATTTAGGGTGTAATTAACCACCAATTTTGTGTTGAAGAATTTAATATAGTATCTATAATAGATTTGCACAAAATACACGTCTTTTGGTTATGTATGAGTTTTTTTATTTTGATAATTGATCCATTGTTATTATGAAAATGTGATGATTATAATTTTATAGGGTTATGCTTATTTGACTAATAACAAAATTGAAAAATATTTTATAAATATTCAACATATTAATATGATTTACATAATCTCCTAGAGACTTTAGAAATTATTTATGAAGTATGATTGTTCATGTTTTCTTGTTGCTAATGGTACAGTTTATTGTTGGAATTCGTAGAGACGAATACCATGCTCGTGTAGTGGAAGTTTAAAAAAAATATAGATCTAACAGATCCATCCTGTGAACGAATATATTTATATAATAAATAAACGAGAGAAATCATGAAAACTTTACATTAAATCCAGATGCGAGTTCAATATTAAGGTATCCACGCAATTAATTCTCCGACTGCAAGATACAACTTCAGTGTATTGCTATCGTGAAGAAAATTATGAAATCTCACAAAAGCTCAAGAACTCCCAAATCTCAAAATCAGGATTTGTTATTGTGTTTTCTAAAGACTCTGTGTCTCTCTCTTGATATCAACTTATGACGTTATGTTATATTTATACCAGGTACTTAAGAGAACCCTAACCCTAAAAAGGATTGGACTGTCCAAGACATGAGCCCAAAACAATTTTAGCCCAAGTACCTTTATTAATATAACATAGATAATTAAATCCAAACCCAATTTAATATAATTAAATAATTTCTATCACATAGAAATTAACATCATAGTTATTAATAATTAAATATTTCAATTCTAAATTGAATATTTAATACTTTCTTGATACACTCTTAAGTCGAAAAATTAATCGCATATATTGTGACCCTATAGGCATTTATATATGACATCAATCTAATGATGATCCAAATAAAACTTCTAAATGGCTTAGTTGGACGAACTCAATATATAAAGAACATTCACTTGAATTCAGCGAATTATAACCTTTATACAAAACTTTGGTGAAATTCATTTCATTCTAAATCACTCGATTAAACTTAAGATTTATCCAAGTGTCTATCTCAATGACTTAATCAATTTATCTCATCTTTAATATTCGACAACCAGGCCATACTCAATTACTATATTGAATATGTCTCTTGCATTAGCCAATGAATTAAGTCAACTTAATATAGAGATTATGAGTGATCTCTCTCAAGATTCCAATCGAGGAATAAATTATTTCTTAACTCAACTACCACCTTCATCTACATCATGATGCACTCAACACAAGCCCTATGTACCCCGAAAAGGAGTGCAAGCATTGGTCATGGTCAAAGTACATCACTCAGTAAACAAGGTGCGTATTGACCTCAAGTCAAAAGATTATCACACGCTTTATACACTGGTAAGTTTATAGTCATACAATAAATAACTTATTAGTAGGGTTTACCAATACTCTCTAAAGTATCCATGTATCCATCACGAATAACTATTATTTACAGTCGTGAGACTAACTACATTCTATAAGAATATGATGCAGACCACATGCCGATATATATTATATTATCAATATCCCAATCTTAATAATCATTAGTCGGGGCTATTTTAAGAGTAATATTTTATCATTGACATCTCGCCATATCAATGCTAACATTAACTCTACGGGAACACTTATACGAATAATTTCAAATAATCAAAATAATAGTTCAATAAATGCATTGTCATATATAGCAATATATATAATAATTGTGATCAAGTATAATGTCTTTAAATCTGATTGTCTTTAGGACGGTTATACTTTCATTTATTAGTTCGGGTTGTGAAAATTTTTGTGATGATTATATTACTTGTTTAATTAATTCTTAATGCACTTGATCTATCAGGTCAAGAGGCCCCTCTCCATATGGGAGAGAATGTATGGTAGTTGAAATGTGCACTATGATTAAGTGTTATAAATAACCTTTATAAGTCGATAATCTTTGAAAATAAGGTTGATGTCATATAAAATGATTACTGTTTGTGATAGTCATATTATTGGATGTGGTAATTTTATCACCGATTATGTATTAAAAATATAATTACTACAAATGTGTAATATCTTTAAGTTTAGTTGAGTTGAAAACTATTAAATATATGAGTGTAATGCAACAAATAGCTTACTTTTAATTCGTAATCATTGAAAACAAATTCAATATTTTGTTATGAGAACTATTGGACGTGATAATCATATTCATTTATGTGGTAATATTATTATTAGTACGATAATCTCTTAAGAAACACAATTGTTGCAAGTATTATGGTTATATTGTTAGAATATGTGGTTGCTGTTTTTGAAAATCTTATTACTACGTGTGATAATTTAATTATTGGCTATGATAAACCTATCGGTGGAACACCAAAAAACCACATGGGTAAGATTATAAAAAAACCATTCTAGAAAAGGTTGAAACTTGTATCTAAGTGAACAAAAATGTCTTTTATATAATTTCCCGTTATTTGGAACCACACACTTATATCCATCAATAAGGAATATAAAAACTGAGATCAAACTAAATCAAAAAATCTAAGGGACATGGTATTGTGTAGATATTATGGAGTTTTCTCATGTACTCTTTCCGTCTCACAAAAATAATATATTTTTATTTTCACGACAATTAAGAAAAAATTATTACTCCCTCCGTCCCAAAATGATAGTCTTGCGGTTGGTTTCACACAGATTAAGAAATAGGTAGTTTATATAGTTAAGTTATTAATTTAGTTAGTATTTTTCAATTATACCCTTCTTGACTTTATTAATGCAAATTAATACTTATAGAAATCAGTATTGGAATTAGTATTGACTTTATTAATGCAAATTAATACTTATAGAAATCAGTATTGGAATTAGTATTTTTGTTATTGGAATAATAAGATTTTACATTATAATCATCAATTTTCAATTTACCATTAGAATACTAGTATTTCAAGAATATTAATTAAGGGTATGTGTGGAAATGAAGATTTAATGATATATTAAATATAATAACTGAACTATATTTATGGGACGGATGGAGCAGTACGATTGAAAACCTCAATTTTACTTGTATTTTTCAATTATACTATTTTTTTACACTATGAATCGATACTAATGTATTTAAATAAGAGCACATATATAAGTGTATAAAACAAGTGTGGTACTATATTTTCCTCAACTGAGGGGTAATAACCTCCAGCCCACTAGACGGTTGGGCTTTACAGTGTAAAGGCCCTAAACTTACAAAAGTCCTTAGCTGATAGACCACTGGCACACTTCACCAGTCTCATTCACATCTCTTTCTTTTTTCATTTTCTTCTTGAAGAGAGAGGGAAATAATATGTTTTGACATTTCCTTCCGGCTTCCGGTTGTGGAAAATTCAATAAATTAAAAGTGAGTAACCAAAATTTATTTGATTACCCAACCAGCTTCATTAATTTTTTTTTTATTTTGTTTCTATCCAAATTCAATTGTTATATGGTGCATTGGAGTGCATATTACATAGTGTATCCGATATCAAAATAACTCCATTTTTTTTTCTTAATTACAACTTTGCTTTGTGACATTATGAACCCTTCCAACACAAAAACGACTCATAACAAAGAAAATCATCCCAATTTAAAAAAAAAAAAAAATCACCGCTAAAACCCGAGAATGCATAAAAAATCTACAAAATTTCCGTGGTTGTTGCTTCGATTGTGATTCAAGGCCATAAAATAAGTCCGGCGTCTGAAAATACATTGTTTCTTACAAATTTTTTCTTCAATTTTCTAGATGTTTATAAGTAAAAAAAAAAGTCAAAATTCTCGTTTATTTCGATTGTTTCAAGTTTGTAATTCATTTGTACTTCAATTTCGTCCATCACGTTGAATATACAGTAGTTTTTAGTGTCACGGGCTTCAAGCAAATTTTACAACTTTTTTTTTGTTTTTATTATTCGATCGGACTTTGGTTAACGCTGATTTTACAACAATCTTTGATTTTTTTATTTTTTAATGTCGATTTTGCTTTAATTCATGTTGATGTCACAAGATTTTCCTGTTTAGTGGTGGGATTATGGTTAGTTTTTAGTACTATTGCTTGTGTACTTCACACTGCATTTGTGTGTACATCAATTGTCAGTTATTGATACATCACTTTGCTAACTATTGTGTATTACATGTGGTATTTATACTCTCTCGTCCAATACATGTCTTATGTAAATCGGTTGCCACACTACTACAAAAAATGACTTTTACATCGATTATTTTAAGCATTTAACATTCGTTCTACAACCGATGTAGACGAGAGCGTTGTAAAATGTCCATCAGATTTACATCGGTTGTAGAACCGATGTAAGACCGGATAACACTATATTGGTTTCTATATCAACCGATGTAAAAACATGAAAATTCAGATGTAAACATTGGTGAATTCACATCGGTTATTTAAACAGCCGATGCAATTTGTGAATCAACTTACATCGGTCAACTAAAAACCAATGTAAAATGTAAGGACACTTACGTCGGTCATTAATAGAACGGGTGTAAAGGGTAATTATTTTAACATCGGTTATTAATATAACTGATGTAAAATCACTTTTTTTTTTTAATTTGGCCGTTTTAGGCGATTCACACCTGAAGATTTGTAACCGGTTTTTTTCACGTAACCCAACCAAATAGTAAGCAGAAAACACCGAACAATTGACCCGAAAATAAAAGCAAGAACATAATCCAATAATAACATCCAACCAGATTAGATTCCGACTCAACCCGAACTATACAAGGTAAAACTCATCAAAAAAAGCTATATAATTCGAAAAATGAAATACGTATGGCCTACACAAAGTACTAGTTTTAACCACATCCAAGTCACATCTTGAATCCAAAAGACAAAAACCAATTTAATTAATAAACTTCCAAAATTAAATGCTAAAATAACACACGATTCTAATCATCCAATAATCCATTCTTCATTTAAAAAAATATTTTGTCCATTGTTTCCGAATTTCTTCAACGTCATTTGGATGAAGTCGTTCGGTATCATTAAATACCTGTAACATATATTTTAACACAATAACAAATACAATTTATAAAAAAAGTAGTTAAAGGTAGAAATTATATTACCTCCTCCCAATTGTTCGTAGTTCCTACTCGAATTATGGTCCATATCCAATGCATAACATAATATACACATTCCCAACCTCCAGGTTGCTTATTACACTAATATACAACACAGAAATAAACTTTGAGTAAATAGGTTAATAACCAACTGTACAAATGTACTACAAATATAAATCAAGAGAATAATAATAATAATAATAATAATAATAATAATAATAATAATAATAATAATAATAATAATAATAAAGGATTTCAACTTATCAACTTTCGTGAAAATCCAAAGAACGGCCTTCTTGGATCGACTCGTGTGTTTACCATCCAACACGTTAAAAGGAGTCATAACACTAGTTGAACAAAAATGAATGTGTAAGTAAAATAAAATATTACAATAAATTTGAATGCACATAACGGCAAGAATGAACTTTTATCATTTAAATAATAAAAATTAGGCCTAATCGCTTCAAAAATTACAACTTTTTTCAAATTTTCAAATGTAACATGACTTTTAAAACTTTCAAAAAAAATATCACAACCCTTTTAATTTTGATTATGGTGCTAATTGCCGGTTCGATACGTCCACCTACGAGACTCACCTGAAGTGACATCCATTTTTTTGTTTAGGATCCCCTTTGAGGGAATAGAGAATTAGGTAAAGTTTAGGATTTAATTCATATTTCTAAATATTTCACTGTAGCCAGATAGTCAAAAGCAAAAAACATGATTCCATTTACAAAATCACAAAAGTTGTGATTTTATTTGACAAGTTTTAGAAGTCACGTTACAATGCAAATTTGAAAGAAAAGTTGTTATTATTGATGCGATTAAGTCTAAAAATAAACTCAAGTTTAGTGGCTTTTAAATGATTGTCTCCAATTTGAAGATATTAAAATGCACCATAAATACACTTACAAATTAAAGCTTACCCCTGTATTATGAGTTTGATGTCGGGACCGGGCTTATGATTCAATGAACAAAATCACACGAAAACCCCTTCCTTGGGCACAATCACTAGAAGTTGCCAATGATGTCTTCATTTGAGGAACAATTTAAAAAAACTTAATAGCAATGCAAATATTAATTAATAAATAATGTTAAGTTTGATTAACTCGTGATGATAAGCTCCTAGGAAAATTTGTCGTTTGGAGTCTCGCATATGTCGTAGAATGTAGGATATGACTTCTTATTTCTTATTCCCACTAGCGCAGAAACTGCATATCCAGAAGGGTAATTCTGCCTATTCAGAAGAGTATTCTGTGCTTTCTGTAGTGACATAGTTCTAGAAAGTCTGTACTTTCCAGAACGCTTTTTTTTTACCCTTCTGGATTGGTAGACTTTCTAGAAGGGTAAAAAAAAGGCGTTCTAGAAAATAATTTTTCTGTTCTAGAATGGTACCATCCCACATTGATCCGCAACTTTTCAGAACGGTTTTTTCAAATTCCGTTCTGGAGGTTTTTCAAAAAACCGTTCTGAAAAGTCTCTCTTTCAAGAACGGTTTTTTCAAAAACCTCACCAGAACGGTTTTTGAAAAAACCGTTCTAGAAAGTATAACTTACCAGAACTGTATTTGAAGATACCGTTCTGAAAAGTCGCGCTTTCCAGAACGGTTTTTTCAAATGCCGTTCTGGAAAGTTTGGCCTATTTTTAAGTATTCATCTTTCCCAAATGTAAAACATTAAATATACAATATTTAAAACACCAAATCTCAATTAAAAATATACTTCACCAAATACAATATCTCAATCTATTCAAAGCAAACCAAAACAACAACAAAAAAACCACAATATTCATCAAGTGTTCAAAACAACAAATCTAATATTCGAAATAAGGAACCTCGGAGTCACTTGTTGCCACGAGCCATGTTGCAAAATCGCATTATTCTCCTCAAAATCCACATTGCTGGAAGAGGCCCCACCCGAGTTGTCCGCATATTCTTGCAACAAGGAATTCTGGGGAAGGCTCAAACTTATTGCCCTCTCAAATAAAGCACGAATCAAATCCACATCACCGAGCCGGATCTCCTGTCAATATTCAGGCGAGTTAGACCAAGTCCCCTGATTTGTACTTTTTTGTATACTTTTTTGTTACCTTTTTGTGTCGCATTCGCGTGTGTTTTGCTTGCATTTACGGGTTTTAGGAGTCATTTTGGCCTATTTGCTAGTATTAGGTTTTTATTGCCTTTGTGCGGCTTTTAGTCATTTTTCGTACATTTTTACCCTTTTTCGTATTTTTGGCCGTAGGATGACCAAGCGGTCCCGCACACGCTCGGAGCATCTCACTCGACTCGGATTGGAACGGGCAAAGTAAGAGAACACAGCGCGAACGAGGAGCGACAACCGGCAGAAGTTTAGAGCGAAACGAGAAAATCGAGCTGGAGCAGCCGAGCCAGTCGATCGACTGGCTTGCAGTCGATCGACTGATAGTCCAGTCGATCGACTGAATCAGCCAGGATCGACTGGACCTTCGACTGGATTCCAGTGAGGTTCGCCGATTTTGAAAGCAGTCGATCGACTGGTCCTTAGTCGATCGACTGAGACGCAGTCCAGATTCGTGATTTTATCCCGTTTTAATGATTTTGCCCCTGCATTTTTGTATAAATAAGCCCAGCTCTCCTACCTTATCCACAACCCTTCCTTGGTTGAATTTGGGGCTTTTTCTCCATTTCTTCCAAGCTTTTCTTTTGCTTTTGTAAACCCTAGCTCATAATCCTTAGTTTAAGGTAGTTTTAGCTTAGTTTAATAGTTAATCTAGTTTAGCTTAGTTAATTAGTTGTTAGTTAGTTATTTTCAAGCAAATGTTGGAGTGAGTGACACCTCCTTCATTTGTGGATTTGGTGTTGTTGAAGCTTTTGGAGTTTAATGCAATTGGTATTTTCTTTCCCTTAATTTTCTTATGTTGTTATTGTTGAATGTTGTTATTGATGTTGTGTTGGTTTTTAGATTTAGCTTATTTTGTTGTTCTTGCACTTAAGTTTCTCTAGTGTAGGTTTAATTGCTTTGTGTTGTTGTTCATCTTCTTGTTTAGCAAAAAAAAAGAAAACTCCATTGTTGCATCTTCAAGCTTTTTACCCCATTTGTCCAAGCAAACCTTGGGTTTTCAAAAGACATATGGGACTTTCTTCTTTGGTAAACTTGACTTTTCTCCAATTTAATACTTTTGTCCACTTGCAATTTCAAAGCTTTTGAATTCCCTCCAATTTCCCCTTCAATATGCAAAGCCTTCATGTCATTAATTAATTACTCTCAAGCAAGATTAAATTTGTATTGATGCAATTAGTTTAGAAATTAGGGGTTTAGGGTTTAGGTTCGTTTAGAACCATTAATCGGTGCTTGTCGACATTTGGGATTGACAACCCCGAATTTTAGATTAAGTGCTCGGCGAAGATCGATTAATCGTGGAGACGAACCGAACACCCTAAACCCTCGTTCTCTTTATTTTAATTAAAGTCCCCTTTTAAATTCAAGCTTAGCATAAAACTCAACCCAAAACAATGACTTAATGCTTTCCTAGTGTAGATTAGTGTAATTAGCTCAACAAGAGAATAACTAAAACCACCGAATGCCGATTATATCTATCCTCGAGAGACACGACTCGGGAAAGCTTACCGCTCTACAATCGACTTCGTACTACTGCGGAGAAGATTTCTTAGAGTGCTAAGAATTCTTCGATCATCCCCTAAAACTAGATCCTAATATAAAACTTAAAAAAAATACATATCCAAACCCCGAAAACTATAGGAAAAACTTAAAAAATTGAAGAAAAAACCCTCATATGACCAACATTACCATCATTGTCTATGCTTTCAATGTCATCAAGTGGAATATCAAGAGGCGGCACAAGAGCCCTAGATTCAACATCAGCTAGTATAGGATGAAGAATATTGTCAGATACATTATTCGTGTTCTCAACGCAAGCAGAGATGTTTTGTGGTACCACTGTTTGCTCAACATATACAACAGAGTCATTTATCCCCAGAGCAAAACCATGGTTTTGTCTTGAAGGTGTCTGCAATGCTTCCTCATCTGTGAAATATGATTTCTTCATCCCAAGAGAAATTCTATTTCTCTCTTTATCCACCTGAAAGAAAATTTAGAACATAAGGCTGCATAATTTAGCTTTCATCGTTCGATGAAGGTCGACATTTAAACACTCCTTATTTAACCTACTTTTTAATCACCATTAATTACGCATACACAAATTTATGAAGTGGCCATTTGGAACCAAAAATAACAAGATCCCTTAAGATAAAAGAATTAATATTATGATGAAAAGTCAAACTGGATAAAAGACATTGCAAAATAATTACATTCAGCAAAATTTCATCAGAAGTAACATTAGCATAAATCAAATGCACCTTCGTACGGTCACTGGGGTTCTCAGGGATTGCTCTAGCAACCTAAACATACCCATACATATATTCGTCGTTTTAAGATATCAACATTATATCAAGAAATAATATATATTCAGAAAAGCAGAACACCGTTGTGGTACCAGAAAAGGGGCATTCACTAAAAATCAAAGAATTAATTGTACTGTTTCGTGTCACAAATACTGTAGAATGGCAGAAGATATAGTAAAACCTGCTAATAGGAGGTTCCAAAGACACACTTAATACATTAACATAGTAGCATTAGAGGTCAGTGAATAATCAAGAGTTACTTGAAGAATATGAAGACTGCGGTGGGATTACATAGTTAGAATGCACAATATTCTTCTTTTACCACACAGGTTTAGATATACACACCCATACGATGACAACAAAACATGCCATAGGATGAATCATGAATTTAAATTAAATAAATACGGAAAACTTCCATATCAGCCACTCATAAGGTCAACAGCAAAATTAATTGATCTCTCATTTAATAATTGTTCTGGAGTTGAAAAATTCATTTTTCAACAATTATCAACCAAAGCAACTCATACCTCTTATCAAATCGCCAAAGAAATAAGGAGTTATCCACTGACGCCCATGCCCGTCGTATTTCTGAAAAAATTCCACATAAAGCTGTTCCCTCACCACCAGATGAAGTGTATCTTTCGATCAACGCAGGAGGCAACTCCCATGTGTCCACAACTTCAACCAAAGGAGGCCACTGCCATAAAAATATAAAAGCATAAAATTTAATATGTTCTTGAGCAATCATCTGAACTGACTTGACTAGTAATTATCATGACTCATGCTATCACATCCGGAAGTGTCAAATCGGCATTAAGAAGGCAGCACTGCTAAATGCTACTTTTTCGAGTTGCAGTGGTTTCACAATAATCCTGTCAAAGATTTTCAGTACTCAATGACTGCAGGAGATGGCTACCTGAATCATGGTTATACTTAATACATATAATAGAATATAGTTTGTTTTTTTTCTCTTTCAGCCCTAATTGTTCAAGACCCATGAAAAAAAACACTGCGATCGTGCTTGTGGACCAAGAAAACAATCTGATCCAAAAAATCACAATTACATTTTTCTTTTTTCTTTTTTTTTTTGGGCCAGCACTTAATTGTCAAATATAATTAATTTACTTAAAAAGAAAGAAGAAAAAACAATGTCGAAGATAATTAAACCAGTTATCAAAGGATGCGGCTAAATTAATCCATTGTTACGAATATCCAAGTACATTAGATACTTACCCCCCATCAGATCGTGAAACAAAAGATGCTCGACAAATTCAAAGAATATTGAATTAAATTACACACGTGAAAAGAATAACTACAAAATTACCTCGTGCGGGTGGGTTGAGTAGGGATGACTGGAGTATCTGGAAGCTTCTAAAGCTTCTTCGAGGTCGAGCTGCCCCGCAATTTCCCTGCCGATAAGGTCGCTGACTGGGTTACCCACAATTGTAGCTCGTTTTTTAAAATTGGTACCTGGGTTAGCATCAACAAGATGTGGGGAAGTTTGATGCACATCCAATTTGGCCGGAGGGACGCCGACTGGTGCTTTGCCATTTTTGTTCAAATGGGGATTGGGGCCTGTTTTTTGAAAATTCTATCTATTTTCAGGATATAATGTGGGGGAGGACGGGCCGGAGGCCGTCATGAGGAGGTGGTGGCCATGTCTCAAGGCGGCGACAGAGAGAGGAGGAAGACGAGGGGCTCTTTGGAAGATAAGGCGAAAACGGCGAGAGAAGGCGGAGGAAAAAGAAATAGAAAAGGAATAGAAATAGAATAGAAATAGAAATAGAAATAGAAAAAGAAAAGAAATAGAAAACGTAGGTAGGGTTTTTATTATAATTGGAAAACACTAACGAGAACGGTTTTTTTCAAACCGTTCTGGATTGACATACAGTCCAGAACGGTATTAAAATACTATTCTGAAATGTATGTCAATCCAGAACGGTTTTAAATATACCGTTCTGGAAAGAAATAATATGGGCGGCAAAAAAATTTCATTCACGAGGTATTATATTTTGAAAAGACTTTTGAAAACGGTTTTCTTAAAACCGTTCTATATTGATGTACATTCCAGAACGGTATTTTAATACCGTTCTGGGATGTACGTCAATCCAGAACGGTTTTAAAAATACCGTTCTAGAAAGGTAAAATATGGGCGGTAAAAATTTTCATTCAGGCGGTATTAAATTTCGAAAAGACTTTCTAGAACGGTTTTCTTAAAATCATTCTGGATTGTCGTACATTCCAGAACCATATTTTAATACCGTTCTGGAATGTACGTCAATCCAGAACGATTTTAAAAATACCGTTCTGGAATGCACACATTCCAGAACGTTATCCGAATACCGTTCTGGATCGACACATAATCCAGAACGGTTTTTCCATAACCGTTCTGGATTGTCTACTTTCTAGAACGATATTTTAAAACCGTTCTGGAAAATCATCTATCCAGAACGGTAATTTCAAATACCGTTCTAGAAATTTTAATTCATAACAGTATTTTAAATACCCTTCTGGATGCGCCAGGATGTTCTGTTATAGAATGCAGTTTCTGCACTAGTGTCCCCATATTTTGAATGGACCGAGGCTCAAGAAATCCACACAAACCATCATTCCGTGTGTCCCCACTTAAATTGTTCAAAAATCTAAAATATTCAAGTGAGATGTTAATTATCTTTATATAAGTAACTATGAATTTTACAGTAGCTAAACCAGCGAATACTAAATACATAAAATAATAAATATACTTACAAGATCCAAATTTGTATTACTGATATGATAAGCCACACACTGTCTTAGAAGATTTCCAAAAAGTTTTTGTGGTGTATGTATAGCGGGACAACACTCTCGGTGCCAAAAATGTATTGATCCTACGACACCTGCAATGGCTTACCTAAAAGGTATGGGGCAACATTAAGCAATCTGTTTATTGGATTGTCTACGGGCTCCATCGTATTTAGACGAGCTCGTTTCCTGGATCGCTTGGTATCCTTGCAATAAACATAATTCACATCGAGGTAACTTTATATATTTTTTAATATAATTATGGTTAAATAACAAAAACAACATGATGTAATGAGAAATTAGTAGAATAACATAAATATGCATGTTTTATGTGTATTAATTTGAACTCAATTTCTAGTAATTACTTCTTTAAACCTGAAATTAGAGAGCAGATATCTTGTAACTCAGACAATAATGGATGTATATTAATTTAATTCTAAAAAATACTCAACTTTTCTTTCAAATGATCAACCTTGTACACTTGGATCAGACAATAATAGAAGCATATAATCTAATTTAACATTTTGAAGAACTTACCTTTTTTCTCAAGTGATTAGTCGTCTGCTTGCACACTTTCATCTGAATTAACCCCGATAGACAAAAGAAAGTAAATAAAATTATTAGCAGATTATGAGATCCAAATCATGTCATTCGCGTGAGATTTTCTGGCTTATGACTAGTTAAGCTAAAGTCGATTGTATTTCTTCTCAAATTAATCATCATTGATTTCCAATAAAATTCACATTGAACATGTGTAAAATCATTCAGTCACAACCTTTATAATTTTCTCTTTTCCCCCTCTTATCAATTATATTGTTTTACGATTTTTTTTTTTATCGTTTTAGTAAGATTATCCAATGATGATTCTACAAATCTGCAAATATTTTCAATTTCAATATTGTTCTTTACATTTTCTTATTTATTTCTCTTTGTGCACTTTTATGTGTGGCATAGTTAGGATTCATCAAAATAATAATAATAATATAATAATAATAATAACAACAACAACAATAATAATAATAATAATAATAAATTATGGTAAACAAAATTTGCAAATGTCTTCAAAAATCTTAATAAGAAGTATAAAAAAAATATAGACAATACCTCATGGACTTTTCTGAACTCCTCACTAATCCAGTAAAATCAAAAAAATAATAGAAATTTTAGAAAAATCTCATACTTAAATCATTAAAAGTCCTCAATAAATACACCCACCTGAAGGTTGAGTCTTTTCCATATATATATTTATTAAATAAATTAACTGACGAGTAATCCCCTGAACTTTATTTGATTATTATCACGATGTAAGTTCTATTGTTACTCAATTTGTTTATCATATTTATTTATGCATTTCTACCGTAAGAAATAGGCATAACTAACTGCTAGGATATGATGATGGTGCATGCACCTGATGTATCGTAAGCACAAACATAATATATATATTACACGACATCAAATAAGCCCACAAAAATAAAATATCTCACAAAACGTAAAATATCTAGAAGAATAAACTCAGAGCAGTGGTGGAATGGAAATAGTGATTCAAGATCTAGATGGATCCCATATTTCATTTGATGGTCAGAGGCGAATTGAAAGCTAAGCAGTGGGAATTCTAAAGATTCCCCAGCATCCATAGCTTCATCAACAAACACACTTGAAGAGATGCCACAGACACAACGAAAAAATCTATCAAAAATCATCCAAAATCAAGGTTGAAGATGAAGCATCAACGACACCGAAATCTGCTTCTTCATTTGAAAATTCTGAAGGGGAAAAAAGGTACGTTAATTTTCATAACATCTGCACACACAAAAATTGAGAATCATAAAATTGAGAACGAAGAAGAATTAAACTCGAATGAGTAAAACTATCAAAAATCTAAGAAGAAATTGGAATTCCCACTTGAATCTGCAAAAATTCGAATGAAATCTCCAATTGAATTTGAGGAGAGAAAAAAGAAAATATTGAGTGATAAAAAAATCTCGACTCTTACCCTCAGTTAATTCAAAAAAAAAAAAAAAGAAACCCCAATTAAAACGATGTCGTTTTATACCAGAATACACATTGCATGGTGCACCATATAAATTGCGATCCTAATTGACCAGGCAAGCTCCGTATACACTACAAGAAATTTGATGTTCAATGACGATACATTTCGTCATTAAAAGTCTATTTTTTATTACTGAAGAGAAACGGTGACGAAACTTGAGCGTCACAGTGGTTGTCATGGTATGACTAACACCATAGGTGAAAGTGACGATTTTTTCAAGCGCGTCACTAAATGTTCGGTTTTGATGACGCTGATGTAAATTGTCATCATAGATGATTCTATTTGGTGACACTGAATTCGTCACGTAAGTGATTGAAAAATTGTCATCAAAAGATCGGTTTTATCACCGTATGTTAACATTTTCAATGACGAACACTTAATTTGTCATCAAAACATTTGACTTTACGTGACAAACATAACTACGGTGACAGTCTTTATTGAGTTATTACGATGCTCATATTGTCATAATATGTATTAAATAGTTTCCAAATATAATGTAATTCGTCACGATAGATCTGTTTTATAGTGACGCAATATTGACCATCACTGAACATCTATACTTACAATGACAAACCATTGTGTCACCATTTACTATTAAAGGTGATGAAGTTATTTGTCACGAAAAAATTAGCAATATATGACGAGTTTTATTATCATCATAAAAGATATATGTTCAATGATGATTTAATGGGTACATATGGTGATAAAATCCATTGTCATTAAATGAGTTTATATGGTGACAAACCAATCATCATAAATGATTTAGTTTAAGTGACAAGTTCAAAGTATTATGTGATGAAACAAGTTGTCATAATTTATTAAAGTGACAAATTTGAAATACTTATGTGACTTTTAAAGTTGTAATAATTGAGTGAACACGATTTGATTATTTACCTTCATGACGACATAAACTGTCCTGAATATCTGCATTAATTGTCATTATTCTTATAAGGGAAAATATCATAAAGATGAAAATGAAAACAAAGAAGCATTTATCATTACAATATAATGATAATAATATTCCAAAATATTTTTTCGACCATTCCGAATATATACCAAAACACTGACAACTAGCCAAAATATTACTTCGAAATATCCAGAACACATACCAAATTAGACAACTAGAATTATTATACTAGAAAATTAAAAACAAAGACTTGGGAAGCTTAAACTAAACCAAAAGAGTTACTTCATATATCAAGACTTGAGCCTGACTTCAGCATTGGCAAACAAAAGTTAGATCTAACAGAATACCTGCAGATTTAAAATTTATAATTCTAATTTAGCTTATAATCAAATCATCAAAAAAAATACTATACAAAGTTCGCAAAATTGAAATTGGAAATTCCGACTTACGTGGAATATAATGGATCAGGCATTATTCCCACCCGAAGCAGACTCATTTGCTCTCATAATGGCCATAAGTTTGTTGATGCACTCGCCTTGAGCTTGTTGATCCACTCGCCTTGCTGAGTCAGTTGATTATTCAAATCATCGACTTCATTCTTAAGCTCAATCACTTGACCTTTCGATAGCTTTTTTTGAGTTTCTGCCAGTTCTTGTTGCAGGTGTTGGGTATTCAAATAAGGCAATATGTTGCGTTTACCTGGAGGTTTTGGTCCATAACCAACGCCTTTGATATAACCAGATGCATGGCCAAGAACTTCAGATTGCTATTTCTTGTTCGGTCTTCTCAATCCCTTCTTCAACATATTTTGCTTTCCTAGCTATCATCTCATCCTAAAAAAACATGGATGTAAGTATATTAATAATAACATAATCATTGACAAAGTTAGATTATAAAAAGCATGTGCTAGTTAGTTACCCAATTTTCTCCTGCCTCATCACTTGACCAACCACCTTTCACTGTATAATGCGTGGGCTTGTAAAGTTCACTCATATAACATTTATCGTCGGCCTTCTCAGAATAATCGGCATGAAAAAAAGGAAAATGGAAAACAAAATCAGAATACAAATATAAACATTGCACCAAAAAGGAATAAACTTAACACTAAAATATTCATTTCGTTACACTTAAATGAGATTTAATTTATATATCCATTGTCAAAGAATTTCCCTTTATATTGCAATACGGGAACAAAAATTGAACACCTTTCAATAGAATGAACCACGTGATAATTTAGGTCGATTACCCACTTCGCATGTAGAAATTAACCAAATCTAACGGCATAGAAGGCACAGAACAAAATATTTTAATTCTTCTCTTATAAGATTCTTGACTTTCCTCCTAACCTTTTCAGGATTGTCTTATATCACAAAGTTTAAATTTCAATGCAAATATTCAGTATAACCTACATGTGCAATAAAACCCATACTTACAGTCGTAGTACTATATTTACTTACATGTGCAAAAACATCTAAGACAAAATTGTGGCTAACAAAATTCAAGACGCCAACAAAAAATTGAAATTATACTACGCCAAAAAAGCATTCAGATAGCGCCTGTCAGATAGCCCTTCAAGTAACTAGTGCTATCTGAAAAAGTCCGGGACTTTTATACAGCGCTTTATTAAGTATGCGCTATCTGAAATGAACTATATATTTACTTCGCATAGCGCTTTTATTGTAAAGCGCTATCTGAATGTATGCACATTTTTGAAAGAGCGATTTATATAGAAAGCGCTATGCTAACAACTGCTTTTATATAACGTTTAAAACATGAAGTGTTGTCTAATAAATTAATAAGTATTAGATAATGATATAAAGAAACGCTATCTAATTAGGTTTATTGGATAGCGTTTTGGTTACAAAGCGCTACCTGAAGTCACCCACACCTTAAAATTCGATATACATTAGCGTTTAAATGTTGTTACTTGAAATATGCTGGGTTTTCCATCATCCAACATAAGTTTTTTTTCCCTCTACCCGCAGAGTCCGGTTTTGAAAAATGCTCCTCCACCGTTAGCCACTGCCATAACCATCGCCGCTGCCGCAAGCCTTGAATTGTGGTAAGATTTGTCTCTCCTCCTCTCATCTCTCCATTTCTATTTTATGCCTTTTTTTTTTCTTCGAAGATTAAATAACCAGATTTCGACTTCCCTAGCAATCTCATTTCCTGAATACTGTTAATATTCATAATCACAGAATCTTTGCATTTTGTAGATCTGTTTCTTTGATGGTTTTTCCTTTTTTTTTTTCCTTGAGAAAAAAGAACTGTGAGAGAAATTTCTTCATAAAATGAATGCTTTTTTATTTTTATTTTTTCCAATTGATTGAAATTGCCAAAACTGTCGATTTCTATCTCCAAATGGTTGGCAATTGAACTGTGGAGGAGTAAATAGATGATGCGAAGGATGAGTTCATAGAAATTTCATCACAGATGGAAGTGGAAGCTATTCGTGATGCTTTTGCTGGCATTTTCTTTCGCGAGTTTTGTGCTAATTGAATCACAACACAGCAGAGTCCAAATGCTGAATTTAATATCTCCGTCGTCGATTCCGAAGCCAAAAATTGCCTTTCTTTTCATCGCAAGGAATCGGATCCCACTTGACATCGTTTGGGATGTGTTTTTTTATGGGTAATTTCTAAGTGTTATTCTTATAATTGCTATATTTGTAGGTTTTTGTTAGGTCATTAATTGCCTGTTTACTATTTTAGATTCGAGTTTTATTTTCTCTTCCTATTCTGTTTTTGGAAGCATGACAAGCGACGTCCTGTTTGGTGCATTGTTGTTTTTAGCTAATAATAGCATTGATTACTTTTGGATTTATGAGCGATTTTAATGGAAATATGATATATTCCTTTTGTAGTATACTTGATAATATGTCTTTGGTGTTCCATTGTTCCTTACTATTTTTAGGAGTAAAGTTTCAGTCATATCGCCACTATATCATCATATTGAAATCTAAAACTAGCATTTTGTAATATCTGATTCATGCCAAAGGAATGCTTATGTTGTTTTGTAGGGTGATGTTGAGGATTGATTTTCGATTTAAGTTCATTCAAGGCCAGGGTTCTTGTTAAATGCGGCAACAACAAGATCAACATATTTTTTAAATCGCCAAATTAATGACAGTGTTTGTTTCTAATTGAAGAGATGTTAAATTAATTTTATTTTGAATCTAGGAATAAAATTTTTCTCTGTGCTGCAATTGATATCCAGGTAGATTGGGGAGAATCTAGCATGATCCTGGCTTAACGTATGTTGCTTAAAAACGCATTAATTGATCGTTTTAATGAACGCTTCATTTTCCTCTCAGAAAGGTGAAAATCTAATCTTGCTTATAGTTATAATAATCATTTGCATTTCTGGAACTCTGAAATAAAACTTGTCTGATTGTAATAAAATTCTGAAATTTTCATTTATTATTCTCATTCTCATGTCGGATTGTTTAACTGATATTCTTTATTGTTTTTATCATGTTACAGCTGCATACCTTTGTATAATTTCTGTTACATATAAGACTATATGATGTCTGCGTCAACTAGATTTGTGGATAGGTTAGTGAGGATGTAACTCATTGTTTTATTTAGCATAATGATTATCATCTGAAATCCAATACTTTGATTACCGAGCTTTGGGATCTATTTCTGACGAAAGTTTTTTCAGTCTTACCGTTTCACTGTTCTTTGTAAACTTTTATAATCTTTATAAAAATTTCTGATTCTCACCTAATCTGTTGTTCATTGAGAATCTAATGATCTTGCAATAATGGAAGCAGCTTTACTGACAAAAAATGATGATCGATACAATCCAAAAATGCATCCAGTCATTTTCGTTGAAAACCGGAGGAAAGGATCTCAGGTAACATCTTTTTTTTAATTAAATTTTATTTGAAAACAAGAGTAAAACTAGTTTGGAAATAGCCTCACATAATGTAAAATGGGTCGTATAGAAGAGAACGAATTCCGCTGTACCCTGTTTTAGTGTGCTATCTTTGTGTTTTGTTTTCGCAGTGGGTTGTTCTGACCATAAAGCATGCCGAGATCGTAGTTCAAGACGACACAGTGTACCCTATGTTTGAGAAGCATTGCAAGGCAAGTTATTGTATCATTCTGTTTTGCTGTCGTGTTATGATCAAGAGATTATTTATTTTGTAATGAGTTACAACGACGATTGGTGTAGAAGTGCATCCACTTGACTTCACCACAAACTATGGGAAGATAAGGTTTTATTGTTGGGATACTGCTGGGCAGGAGAAGTTTGGTGGACTCCGGGATGGTTATTAGTAAGTTTTCTCATCTATTTCCCTTTTTCTTTATATTTATTGGGGATACTATTGCACAGGCCATGAATGTTTCGGATGTGATATGTTTGGGGATACTATTGCACAGGCCATGAATGTTTCGGATGAACAACTCGTTTCTAATTGATCGTCGAATGTCTAATATAAAAGGTTTTCTAGGATTTAGATTTTTTTGGTATTTTCCCAACACTAGAGTTTCATCATTTGAGTCTTTACTCTCTCCGTTTCGAGCATCATTTCTCAGGTTTGTACTTGTACTTTCCATTCTCCGGATCGACGGGATAATAAATACATTAAGGAAGAAATAAAAGTAGTGCCATGTCGATTTCAGCTTCTGTTATTACTCCCAAGCAAACTGAATATTGTGAACAGTTGGTAGAATTTTGTCTTAGGATAGAAGAATTAATGAGCTACACCACTCCAATCTTTTCAACCCAGTTATAACTGTCTCTACAATTCATAGTTCCTACTCTCAAAAAAGAAAAAAAGCCGCATCTTGACATATTCTTTAAATTTTCATGGCCCAGCAAACTTCTTATTAACCACCGTTTCCGCGGCCATGCCGATTTATTGGGTTGTTGTAGCTATTTTTGTCTTTGGGCAAGTGTGAGATAGTTACGTTTGTTTGAAAAAAAAAATCTGTGAAGGGGGCATAAATAAAATAAAAGATTTAAATATATTGAATACTATTAATTAAGTTGTTTACAGTTCTGATTAATTGCTATTACATTTAGAAATCTGTTAATTTTATTTATTTTGTCCGCGCGCCATTTATTAAAGCTTATAAAGAAGTTTTAAGCTTTTCGAGTCATCCTTTCAGCAAATATAACTGCAATTCAAGCTCAGTTTGTTTTTCAAATTCGAGACATTGAACCTAAAAATGTTGTCTGTGGGAAATTTTTTATTTTATTCTTGTTAATATATGTTCATACTGCATCATACAATGATTTATACACTAGTGCTTGCATATTAAACATTTTAATCTCATCAATAATGATGTATTCATGGGAATTGTGCAATCATAATGTTTGATGTAACAGCACACGTAACCTACAAGAATGTTCCTACATGGTATCGGGATCTTTGCAGGTAATTTAAGGAATTTTCATTATTGCTTATTCATTGATCTATATTATCTCGACCAATCAATCCAGACTAAAATGGTAGTCTTCTTCTGTCGATTGTTTTAGGGTGTGTGATAGTATACCAATTGTACTATGTGGTAATAAGATCGACATAAAGAACAAGCAGGTGAAGGCAAAACAGGTCACTTTCCATAAAAAGAAGAATCTTCAGTACTTTGAGATCTCATCGAAAAGCAACTACAACTACGAGAAGCCTTTTATGTATCTTGCCCGAAAACTTGTTGGGTACATGCTCATAATAATATTCTTGTTTTGTCCTTTTTTTTTATTTTTTTTTCTAATGTGTTTGTTCATGAGAAACATAATTTTCTTTTGCAGGGTCGCTGACTTGAAACTTGTCGAGAAACCTGCACTTGCTCCCCGGGAAGTCCAAATTTCTTTAGTTATCGTATGCAAAGTTAGCTTTTGAGACTTCTTCTTCCATATTTACATATTTGATGCATCTTTCTTTCACCAGCTATAAAATGATTTGTAATGTGTAATTTCTTTGCTTGTATCTCCATTCCTCATTTTAGAAATCATATTGAGCTGATTGGTTTGGGTTTGAGATTTATTTTTGTTGTGTTTAATTGGTTTATTGAAGCTTTGTCGTCTCATATATATATAGACTCAATAAAAATATAGTTTTTTTAAATTTTTTTTTACTACTTTCTAGAAGGTATCTTCCAAGAACCGCTGTAAAATGCCCGTTCTGGAAAATAGACTTTCTAGAAGGTATATTTCAAGAACCGCTGTAGAATACAGCGCCATTGTTTTAGTGTCAGATAGTGCTTATTGGTGTAGGTGCTATAAGATGAAAGCTGTTAGTTAGCGCATGTTAAAAAAAGTGTTATGCGAAATAAATGTTAGATAGCGCTTATTTGAGAAAGTGCTATAGAAGATTAATGTTTAATAGCGCTTTTCTTACATGGGGTGTTATGGAAAGTGCTTATAAGATAGCGGTTTTATAAAAAGCGCTATCTTAGTAACACATTAGATAGCGCTTTCTAAAGCACTATCATAAGCAAATATTACTCAGATAGCACATACATAGATAGCGCTCTAAAGCGCTATCTGAACAAGAAAATAAGCGCTATCTGAATGCATTTTTGGTGTAGTTTACCAGTGGGAAAATCTTACATTTGGATTATATTTGAAGGAAATTGCCCAACCTATGTCCCCTTGGAGTAGAAATTCGTGATCGATTCATCTAATTAGAAAACTAAAATAAGTAAAAAAGACCAGGATCTTCAACAAGACAAGGTTTTAAACTTCTCACTCTAATTCAATACAATCAAGATCTACATAAGAACAATAATAGTAAATAAATGAAGAATTATATTCTAATCCTCATCAAACACACAAAGAACTAGAAAAAACATTGAAAGGATCATTATCAACATTAAATCCTGTGATGCGAAATCCCAACTATTTCGATGAACTAATGCTTTACGACTAGAATTGGATTTGACTAAACAATATTAACAAAGAAAAATAAAATTAAAAAATAAATAAATAAATCCAACCAAAAAAACATAATCATACTCATATTTACACAAGCAATTGAGAAACAATTGACGGTACCTCAATTTTGCGCTGCGAAATATTTATCCTTTCGGCGGAAGAGATTTAGATTGATTGCTTATACTTATTAGTTTCCAACAGAATCTTGAAGAGGAGATGAAGTTGGTGTTGGCACTGTGGCATCGTCCATCGTCTCCCTACACATACTTCAATTTATCATAAAAAAATCCATATTACATCCATATTGTTTACCGGCAACCGTCGAAAATGCGAGAAGAACCCAGAATCCCACCTTCTCATTTTCAACCAAACCCATGACGACCAAAGGACAACAGCTCATTTCAAGTTAAAGTCCACAATATAACAGAATGCGAAGAGGAGAATTTCTATTATTAACTTAGTAGCCAACCAATATTATGGAAACAAAAACAACCATTACATGGAAGTATTTTTTAAAATATTTTAACAAGGATAAAGATATTAGGGGAAATTTTTTTAGTATGGGTAGTATGAGTAAAAATCAGTGTTTTAAAACGCGTATCGCTCAACATCCCAACACCGCCAAGCGTAATATCGTTGTGTATTACATGAGTTATTTGAACAAATTATTATAATATTAAGAAAATTATTATATATAATTTTTGAGTTATTTTAATATAAAAATAATTATTTTTTTTCTCGAAAATATAACTTAATATATAATCTCAACAAATAAAGTATAAGTTCCAACAAATATCAAACAAAAGTTATAATTTATAAAATATAATAAAAAAATAAAAAATAATATAGAATTCTCTGATAGTATAAATAAAAAAATGGTATGTAAAAACCACGACACTATTTACATATAAACACCAGTCAATTACATAGTATAAAAAAAAATGATGCAAATAATTATTTAAATAAAAAATTTGGTGTCAAATAATTACTTATACACAAATTTGTGTCAAATAAGTACATTAATATTTCTTATCAGTTAATTTTGTCGCACACGAAAAGATAGGCGTGGTATCTAAATAAAAGAAAAAGAAAAAAATCGCTAGGAAAAAGGAATAAAAAGGACAAAAAAGATAAAAATGAAAACGGTAGAAGTAGGTTAAAAAAAAAAAAGGAAACAAATAATAATAAAAAAAATGCAGCAGAAACAGAAATAAGAAAAGGCAGATAGAGAGCCACGTGTAAGTAAAAAAAATCACAGAGTTTTTTAATATATTTATGAAAAGATTATGCGGTAGTTTTGATTTATATAAGGTTAAGAATAATTGTGATCAGACAAGCGTACAATTATATATTGTTTGGAAAAATTAATATCAAATAGTAGTTGGTTAAATGGTTTGATTCGTACCTTGTTAGAAATTGATACTATACATTGTGGGTTCAAATCCCATTGGTTTTGTTTTGCGATTTTACTTTTTTATTGACATTACTTCTATTATATTTAAACTACACAAAGGTTCGGGAGTCAAAAAAATAATATTTGAAAGACAAGAGGTTTGAACCCAGAAGAAATATTAATATAAAATCATAAACTTGAAATATTAAATAATTATAATACGATAATAAATAATTTTCAAAACTTGAAATCAGAAGAAAAAATAATAATCTATTATTTAAAATCATAAACTTATTTAATCAATTTTAAAACTAAGAAACTTGAGAAATATTATATAATAATATTTTTGTCGTTAAAAATTATAAAGTTAGTTGAATAAACATAGAAAAATAAATATTTAATGGTGAATAATAAGTTGAATAATACTTACATAAAAAATAATGTCATCACCATTTTTTATCAAGTTGTTATTGAAAAACTTACATCCTAAATCTTGATGTGAATGAAAAACTCATATTTGTCATCACTAAATAAGACTTTAGTGTCAAAATAATGTTGTCACTAATTTTCTTGAAACGATGATAAAATATGGTGTTGTCATTATGAAAAGAAACTTATCGTGACACTGGATGTCGTCACCATTTTCCATGGAAATATTAATTACAAAATATAGTGTTGTCACGAATAAAAGCTTGTTGTGACACCAAATATCGTCACCATTTATTACTAGTTTGTCGCTAAAAGGTTCTCTCCTACTCATTTTTTTCGTCATTCCATTATTGTGACAAAATCCATTTAATCGACATCAAATATGCGATTTAGTGACAAAAAGTTAGATTGATGATGACAAAAATAAATATTGTCGTCAAAATGTATTTTTTAGTGACAAAATTAAAATTCACCACTATTGATTAACATATTATGACAAAATTTTATCCGTGGAAAAAAAAATCACTAAACATTAGATTTCTTGTAGTGATAACTCGTTAGGGGTATTTATTATCCATTTTGTTCTTTAATGGAGTTGCAATAAAAATGAGAATCTAATTCTAGTTTTGAACATAAAGATCTCTTGTGATCATTCCTCAAACATTCATATAAAAATCAGTCAAAAAGATTCACGCATAAAAGGGGGAAAAAGAGAGAAAAGAAAATAAAATAAAGAAACTCAAAAGAACAAAACATATGCTACATAGCTAAGAAGTTGGTAATTATTGAAAATAAAGTTGATCTTATGTTAAAATGATTACTATTTGTGATAATTATATTATTGGATTTGGTGATTTTATCACCGATTGTGTATTGAATATATAATTACTACCAATGTGTAATATCTTAAAAAAAAAAGTTGAGTTGAATTGACAACTATTAAAAATATAATTATAACACAACAAATAGATATTTTGATTTCGTAATTATTGAAAACAAATCTAATGTCTTGTTATGAGGATTATTGGACATGATTATTATTAGGTAATATTATTATTAGTTATGATCATACTTTTAATATATATGATTACTATAAAATATTATGGTTATAATATTAGAAAATGTGATCACTACTTTTGAAACTTTGTTATTACTATAATAATTTTATTATTGATTATTATGACAATGCCACAAATATTATTAGTTATAATAATTTTATTATTGACTATGACAATCTCCAGTGGAACAATGGAAAACCACATGTTTCATGAAATGGAGTTGGTAAGTAGTTATCAAAAAAACCGTTCTAAAATCGTTTGAAATTTATATCCACTGAACAAAAATGTCTTCTATGATATATTTATTGAACAATACATTTCCCTTCATTTGGAACCACACACTTTTATATCCATCAATAAATATGTGTTATTGCAATTAAAAATGAAAATCTATTCTAGTTTAGAACATAAGGATCTCTTATGATCATTCCTCAAACATTCATATAAAACTCGTCAAAACGGCTCAAACAAAAGGAAAAAAAGACACATATGCATTCAGACCACAGCCACCGCGGGTCTATGCAAGCTAGAGAAACTTTCCATTAAATCAACAGTGAGCATGGACATTCTGGGCCGGGCCGGACGGCCCAAATGCCCCGCCGACAAAGGCTGAGGCGGCGCCAATCGCTCGCAGGTTCTAAGCCACTTGGCCTGCATGTAACGATGCTTTCTCCACGGGCCCATGTGCATTTTCTTCTCCTTCATGCACTTCTTTGCTGCCCCGCACAATATCTTCAACAAGCCCATCAGCCTTTCGATTTTGCCCACGAATATTTCGGGCAGCCTTTTAACGAGCTTGTTGTATTCTTCGTTTGCTCGGGCCATCTCGAACTCGGCCCGAAAGTTCAATTCGATTATCACTCTCATTTCCTTTTTCGGATTTGTGTTGTCCACTACGTCCAAAAACGTGTGTTTCCCTGCGTTAATTACAGACTAATGGTTAACAACTCGAATTAGTATTTGATATATATAATTAGTTTTAAAAAAAAAATTCTACTTTTTATTTTGTAGGAAAAGTAGAGAAATAAGCTGTGTCTAGCTGTGGTGTTAGATGTTTCCATTAAAATTAAAAAATATCCACGTGGCACGTGATTATTATGTATAATTTATGTGGAAGTGGGTGAATAAAAACAAATTAGTGTTCCATTAAACAAATTCTAATTTACTTTGGCTTAAAAAACAATTACTATAATAAATCTGGAATCATCGTCACACTACTAATAAACATGAAATAATAAAGATTAGAAACTAGAATCAGACCCTATTATAATTAACAAGTAAAGAAAAATAAAATTGGGCCCATTTTAGTGAATTAACAGTTGGGAAATAAAAATACCTGATGGAATATCAGGTGAACTCTTCCACTTGGACTTGCAAATTGCGCTATTAAAACCAGCATTTTGGAGACGGCGGCAAACCACCTCCATTCGACATTTCCGGCAGCCGTCGTCGGCTGCTCCGCCGCAGGCGCACACGCTTCCGGCGTCTTGTGCTTCCTTTAATGCCTCCTTTGTGATATTTCGGATTTTTGATTCTAAAGAAGTTGTTCGACATAATGTAGACTGCAAAAAATCGTAACAAATATTTAATTAGGTCTAGCAAAATATAATAAGCATGCATGAATTATGGTAGGAGCATTAATTGGGCACCAATTATGGCCTGATCTCAATTTCTACCATAATTACGCACTAATTCTATTTTCTCGATTTCGAATCATTTATAGTTGTTTAATTCGATATTTTGGTATAAATGTTCCAGAGGCTAGGAAGGGTTTGTGAAGTCCGAAATGTACGCCCTAAATTATTCACAAGCCAAAAAAAAAAAAAAAATCTAATCCAAAACAAGCATCAGTTACGGAATCTATATCTATGCACATTTTTTTATTTTATTTTTTGATTTTGTGTTTTCTAAATTAAAAAATAAAAAACGATATTATTGTTTTGGAATATTAAAGGAAAAAGAAATATGAAACATATATAAGCTTACTTGCAACGATTGGTGTTGACTTTCCCAGAAATTATCATCTACAGCACACCGATTTTCATTTTCATTTTCTTTCTCCTCGTCATCTTCAATATTATCCTCAATGCTACTCGCCGGCGACAGCCCCTCACACTCCTCGCTCAAGAACTCAAAAACGGTGTCGTCCGACAAATTGATCGCCGGCTCAGCGGCAAACTCAATTTCCCGACTGTGACACGTCAGGATCCGGTGGTTTATCGGGACTCTAGCCATATCCCCGGCCGACACTTTTTTTTTTATTTTTTTATTAATAATCAAATTTCTTGTGATTAAAGAAATTGTATATTTCCTAGATTTGAGAAATGGGGGAGTTTATATACCCAAGGCAAGCGCAAAAGGCGGGGCCCTGTAATCCTACGTGGACAAACCAAGAAGAGGTGCACAGTGCACATGGTGATTAAATCTCTGGCCGTTGATTTGGGGAATAGCTCGAATCGGGTGGTCCACAGTGGTGGACCAGACAGCAAGGATCCACGTCAGTCACGGTCAATTATTTGATCGGCATCAGTAGGCTCTGGATATACTCGAATATTCAGAAATTCATTTTATTTTTATTTTATTTTATGTAATTATTATGTGTTCCTACCCATCCTAATCCCGTGGATGGTGGGCCACCACGATATGGATTGAAGTAGATGAGGGGGATGTGGCATGATCTGAGACGTTGATCTATTGGTTTTTATCCGATTAGGTGGGCCAACTTGTTCTCCCACCTAATAGTGTGTTTGTCGTGTCACTACTTACGCGGCGCCAGGCTCATGGTTTTTGCTCTTCGGTGTTTGAGTTCCGTGATTTGCCCCTGACAATAGTGACATATCTGGAATGAAGACAAGGGGTGTTTTGGTCTTTTACTATGAGCAATCATACTAGGATTGAGTCAGCTAGCTAGGAACGCTGTCGAGAAATAAATGTGTGGGGTTCACAATTATTGTATGTCCATGAAAATTAAAAATGATGCATGTGCATAATACTTATATTCGTTCCAATTTTGTTCAATTCATCTTTTTTAAAGATTATAAATAAATATACTTTTATTAATATGCGCAAAAGTTGAGATGATTTCTGTCGCGTCTTTTTGACCTGTTAGTAATATTAGATGGATATTTTCAATATTTGATAGTTAAATGTTTTAAAATTTAAATGTATATATTAAATTAATAACTTTTTATTCTTAATTTTTATTAATATGATTCTATTAATATATATAATAAAATATTATTTAATATAATATTATAATATAAAATTATTATTCATTTTTCAAGTATAATCTTATATCAAACAGAATACAATATTACATTATTATCCAATTTTTATATATAATTTGAAAGTAAAAAGTCAAGATACAATAGTATATTATCATCCAATTTTGGGGTAATTCTCCCAAATTCTATAGTGAAATCAAATATTAATAAGGATACTACTTTTTCTTTATTAATAATTTTTTTTTTCTTTCGATTTTTTTTCTTTATTCAACATTTAATACAACCAAAATTCACACTATCAATAAAATTTCATACAATTATATTTTAAAATTCATACTACTATTATAAAATTACATATCATTACATTTTAAAATTCATACTACCATTATCAAATTAATAACTCTACTAAAATTTAAGAAATTAATAAAATTACTATTACATTTTAAAATTCATACTACTATTATAAAATTAAATACTCACCCTACCAGATTGCAAACTACATTATGCAGTTGTTTTTTTCAATAGACTGAATTGTCAAATTTTATATTAAATTGTACAAGATAATTCCATACGACACAATATCTTTAAAATAAAAATATATACTAGACCGAGCATAATTTCATACTACTCATTACATGTGGAGGAAAATTCATTATTATTATTATTATTATTATTATTATTATTATTATTATTATTATTATTATTATTATTGATGTTGTTGTTGTTGTTGTTGTTGTTGTTAGTTTTTTAGGTATAAGGGTAGTTTTGATAATTTAAGTTGTAATTTTGATTAAATAAGATATGTTTGACTAAATGGGATAAAATATTTTTCATTAGATTATTTGCAATTAATGGTAATGAGAGTATAGTAAATGAGAATTTTTCCTAATTTGAATACCCCAAAATTCTGAATAATGAATTCAGAATCGAAACAAACAATTTTATTTTTTTTACTATTCACATAATATAATTTTGAATTCCCCAAGATCTTGAATAACAAATTTAGAATCCCAACTTAAACAGGTATGATTTGTCACTTAAAAGTAAAGTCTAAATCTTATAAAAACAAAATAATTCTTGCTATTCAAATAATTCTAAATACAAAATTCAGAATTCCAACAAAAACAAATATGATTTGACATTAAATAGTAAGTATTCTAAATCCTATAACAAACAAAAACAATCTTATTATTCTTACAATTTTGAATACCAAATTCAGAGTTCCAACAAAAATAAATACTTATACAAGAAAAAGGTTCTTAGCAACATTAACATTTTTTTTTCCAATTCCAAGTTATCATATTATCAAATGTTTAAAATTTTGAAATTATCCAATATCTAATAACTCTTACCTTGCATTCAATTTCATAATCCAAACAACTTTGATTTCTATAAATAAAAAGAAATACACTTCTAGAAAAAAATATATTAAAATTACATGTCGAGATTTTATTTACCCAACAACGCAGAAAATAAGTAGATCACGTAGTTGAATAGCATATCCAAAGTTCCGAAACTCAGATTCGTTTTTATTTACAAATTGAAATTTGCGTTTCACATTTTGTATGGTTCAAATTATTAGACAAGTACCATAATCAAACACCACCAGAGTTATTCATCAAAATGCGATGTTCAATAAATTAAATGTGTATAAAATGGACGTCCAACCTATAATATAACAAAACAAAAAAAGAGAGAATATATATATTTTTATATCTAAAGTAGCGCCGGCCAATATATAAATATAATAATAATAATGTTATTCAGTCGTTGTCTTGCTTGGAATAACAATAATATTCATGTAATTAGCTTGTCCACGAAAAAGAAAAATCTCTTATTATGTTTAAAACTTGGCGGGTACATTGGTTATAAACAATCTTGCTATTTTACTCTTATTTATTTATTTAGGAAAATCCAAATATTTCACTCGTAACTCGATCCGAAACCTCACTTCACTATGTGCTCAAGTCTTACATAAAAAGGGGAGTCGCAATTGAAGGCTTTTATAATTGATATAAGATTATTTTCTCGCCGCCGTTGAATGCTAGCTATGTGGCCAAATATATACATGTATAAAACATTCTTACACGATACACATTTTTATATAAATAATACAAATAATATTAATAATCTTAAACTACACTTCATGATTATACTAAGATTTAATAATATCAAATCGACCGGTCACTATCTCTTTTCAATTTATCTAATTTAAGAGTGATATTATACTCGCTACATTTTTTTTAATAAGTACGTTGTGGCTTAAGATGAGAAGATTAAATTTTTTGTAAATAGAGTAAGTTACCCTAAGTAATTAATATCTTTTTAATAAGTACGCTGTGGCTTAGGATGAGAAAATTAATTTTTTTTTGTAAATAAAGTAAGTTACCCCAAGTAATTAATATTTTAAATATGTATAATTATTCTTTTCATAAAAAAAATTTTTATTTCTCTCTCTCTCTCTCATAATTACGTTTTTTAGTACTTATCTTTAACAAATTTTATTTAAATAAAAAAATAAAAAAAATTATTATGATTGTTTTAAGGATAAAATAGACTGAAAATGCAATAAATTGTTGGAAAATATTGCTGCAAATAATAAAACCAATCAAATAGCAAGTAAATAATTAAATAATTAAATAATAAAGTTTAGGGTAAGAAGGAAAAGAGTCTGGATTGAGGCGCTCAAAAACGCTATCCTAAGAAGAGATATGTCCTCTCCACACAGAGCCTGACGACGTTCTTTTCCCAAGATACAACAATCCCAAAACAAGTTTTGGTAGTGGCAAAAACTCCTTTAAAACGAACCGATCATCATCCACATTTGCCCAACTAGAGTATGTAAATATGTAAATATGTTTTTTATATAAAAGAGGTGAGTATAATACTTTATTTTGTAGAAATGGAATGAAGAATGCTTGAAAGCTTGTAAGAAATTTTATGAAGATAAAGAGAAATTGTGGAAGAAATAAAGGAGTTTGTGTATTGATAAGAAGTGTGTTTTCTTGCAAAGAGTCATTAGTTTATATAGAAAAATTTCTAAAGGTTTTAAAATCATAATATTAAAATCTATTAAAAGTCATTGGTATGAAATCAATTTCATTTAACCATTTGACTACACAAATATGCATGCTTGTATTTCAAAAGTCATTTTGAATCAATTCAAAATATGTAACCTCTACACAATAAATTTGTAATTCAAGATTAGTAACTCCCCACAATAAATAAAAATTAAACTCATGGGGTTAAAATATATTTGAATAAAATATATTTTTAAAATTGATTTAAAATATTTCAACATAAATATAATAAACGACATTTATTTAAAAAAGAGATTAAAAAGACAGAACGTTACTTATTCAAAAACGGGGGGAATAATAGTAAGGGACTACCCAACACGTTTAGTGTTTTTCTTCGCTTAAGGCCAAAAGTGAATGGATTAAGTCTTTCCGGAGGTAGAACTTACGGGAGGTGGTACAGAATAGTTATCGGAATCCTAGCCCGGGAACACAAGACCTAGCCACTCTATTTCCAGCTTCGCGAGACAGTGCCATCCCAAGTCAAGCGCTAGAAGAAAGGAAAATGAGAGAACCGTCAGCAGCCGCACCAGCTGTTCGCTTTTTTCTTTTGATTTTATAAAATACCAAATATATCATATATTGATGGAACAATTATCACTAATTGATAATATCGAATACTCAATCAAACGAATCGGTATTTGATAAATTTCGTACTAACAACACTAATCTCCAATAAGTTGTTAATTTCTATGAAAAAATATAAATTGCATTTGAACAGTAGTTCAACTGGGTCTTATGAGCGGATACCAAATAAAATGAAATATCACTTATTAAATAGATAAAACTCCACTTATTTATACGAGAACATAAATTAGGCCATTTATTATGTGGACCCGATTGTTTTGCTTGTAATTGTTGTGTTTTTTTTTGTGTTTTTAGATAGATCTTTATATTGATTTTAGTAGTTTTGAGTCGTTTTTCGTTAGGCTTTTAGGTTATTTTTCTTGTTTTATTATTTTTTTGTGTATCTTGTTAATTTTACGTTTAATTGGGTTAAATGACTTCAATTAATTGGAGGTTTGGTGCAATTTTAGATTTTTATGTTTAAAATTCCTTTTTTTATAGGTAAAAGCATTGAAGGCTAAAAGTACTAGCCAAGGCAAGCCAAACTCCAAACCAAAAGAGGCTCAAAAATGCCCAAACATTCTGGAATACTAGCCAACCCGCGCCACAACTRGCCAAAGTAGGCGCCAGACCTCGGTGTTTGCCAAGATTCTTGCCAAAATTCACGCCAAACTACCCACAATGGGTCGCGCTGCCCACACTGGGTTACCCAGTGTCCGAGCAGCGCCTGGCAGGCCCGCCCACACCCCGCGCGCAGCACCCGACGCTTGCCACACTTCTCGCCCAGGCGCTCGCCAACCCACTCGCCAGGCGCTTGCCAGGACTCACGCCAGCACTCGCCAGCCCCAGCGCCCAACCCGCGCGCGCCCATGCCACACCCAGCCGCCCAAGCCAGCCGCCCAGGCCAGCCACCTGCCGAGCCATGCGCGCCTAGGCTCGGCAACAGCCATCTTGAGCCAAATCGAGCCCAGGGTCGAGCCAAGGGTTTAGGAAGGTGCCTCCGGGTCAAACTTGGTCAAAATCGAGATTTTGAAGCCTTAAGGGCTATTTTGGCCCATTTAAACCAATTAAATGTAATATAAATAAGAGACTTCTTTCATTTTGTAAAAACACCTCTCATTTTCTCCCAACCCAAGCATGGGTTTGGGGATTAAAAATCCTCTCTCTAGTTTTCAAGATCTAAGTTCTCTCTCTTAGGTTTTAGATTCAGTTTCAAGTTTTGATGTAATTTCTTTTCTAGATTTAGATTTACTTTCATGCTTGGCCTTGGGTTTGTAAGCCTAAGAAGAACCCAAATACTCCTTTGGATTGTTTATTTTGATGCAATTTAATTCAAGCTTGCTACTCTTTCCTTTAATTCAAGTTTTAATTCAAGTAGGTTTCCTTTCAATTTAATGTTTTATGCTTTATTTCCATTCTTTGTTCTTCATTTCCATGCTTGTTCTTCATGTTATACTTTTTGCCTTAGCACCTTGAATTCATGATGAAACTTATGAATTGGCTATGGAATCTAGATGAGTGACACATCTAGATCATAGATCGGCTCTTGGATCATCTTGATTTTGAGATTTTGCTATGCTTTATTTGCAATTTTATTTTTATGCATAGTTTTAGGTTAAATCTTAGATCTACTATTTGTTGCTTGTTATTTTCCTTAAAGTTTTGAACTTTCTTGGTAATTTCCATTTCTCTTTACATCTATACTTTCAATTTTAGTTAATTTGCTTTATTTAGTATTTTATGCATAGTTGTACCTTGTGCATGCATGCTTGTACTTGGTGAAACAATGCTTGTTTTTGCTTATTTTTATTAATTGCTTTGCATTTTCTATTTGAGGCATCCGACGAGGCATCCTAACAATTTGCACTTTCATCTTCTAGTTTAGTTTAGATAGTTTATTTGCTTTATTTTCATATTCTTTATTTTCCCAAGCTTGAAACACCTTGAAACTTACTATTAAATCGATTTCCGATAATACCAAGCCAAGAACCACATGATTTATTCATCACCACTAAAACTTTTCTAACACAATGGCGCCGTTGCGACTCGGCTTGGTTAAGGCTTTCGATTTGATTGTTGTATCTTTGTGTTTTTGGCTTGCTTTGTTATTTGAGGTTTTTTGTGTAGTATGTTAGGTTCTTATAGCTATGGTGGATATATTCCCGACATAGGAGGGCATGTAGCAAACCATGTCGGGATTGGATTGATGTATAATGGAGTTGGCAACGTGGGAGGGCATGGTGCAAACCACGTTGCCGACAGTGGATATGGGAATGGGCAACCCGGCATGGGAGGGCATGGTGCAAGCCATGTCGGGTTTGATAGTTTCTTGGGCATGAATGGTTATGGAGCTCCAAATTCCTATCCGAACGTGCAAGCTCCATACTCCTATCCGAACGAGCAAGCCCCGACTTCCGGCTCATATGGCTATGGTGCTCCACGAGATTATCCGCGTATGCCGAGCCTGAATCCCGACCTATACGATGGTTCTCTCACTTCTAATTTCGATTATGCCTCATTTGATGCCACCTATGGCACTCATGATTCCGATCCGTATGCGTACGTGGTTTGAGCTCTAATGACCAAAATGCCCTTCCCACCTTTGATATTCTGGTGCATGCTCCAAGTCCACACCCCGATCCGACTCTCTTGGCCATGTTGCACGAAGTAAATTCATTGATCACTATGTGTGGTGCTCTTGAGGCTACGTGTGGTGCTATTAATGCTAAGTGTGACGCTCTTGATGCTACATTGGATCAAGTTGCGAGCGATATTGATATGCTTAAACGAGCTCATGCGGATTCCTTACTCATGGACATGCTTCAAGAGTTAGTCGAAGAAGCGTATATGGAGGCCAAGACTAATGAGGAGGTGGTTGGCCCGACCGTAGATATTGAGGGACGTAGAGAGGATGAGTCCCTTGTTCTAAATGATGAGCCCGTTGTGCCTCTATGTGACCCCGATTTGTGTGTCAATGACTCTCGGTGTGTCGTTGAGGGAAACGACGACTTTTTAGAGGGGGAGGTGGGGGTTATTGAGAATGAGATTGAAATTATTGACGATCATCAAGAGGACGACGAGGAGAGGACGGGTAAAGTGCTTGATATTCTTGAGAGTGCTATTGATTGGAGACCGAGAGTGGTTGAGAGAGTGAGCCCGTTGAATTTGATTATTAGGCGCTCGCCAACCCACTTCCCAGGCGCTTGCCAGGACTCACGCCAGCACTCGCCAGCTCTAGCACCCAGCCCGCGCGCGCCCATGCCACACTCAGCCGCCCAAGCTAGCGCCCAGGCCAGCCACATGCCGAGCCATACGCGCCTAAGATCGGCAATTGCCGAGCCATCTTGAGCCAAATCGAGCCAAATCGAGCCCAGGGTCGAGCCAAGGGTCTAGGAAAAAAGGTGCCTCCGGGTCAAACTTGGTCCATTTAAACCCAATTAAATATAATTTAAATAAGAGACTTCTTTCATTTTGTAAAAAACACCTCTCATTTTTCTCCCAACCCAAGCATGGGTTTGGGAATTAAAAATCCTCTCTCTAGTTTTCAAGATCTAAGTTCTCTCTCTTAGGTTTTAGATTCAATTTCAAGCTTTGATGTAATTTTTTTTCTAGATTTAGATTTACTTTCATGCTTGGCCTTGGGTTTGTAAGCCTAAGAAGAATCCAAATACTCCTTTGGATTGTTTATTTTGATGCAATTTAATTCAAGCTTGCTACTCTTTCCTTTAATTCAAGTAGGTTTCCTTTCAATTTAATGTTTTATGCTTTATTTCCATGCTTTGTTCTTCATGTTATGCTTTTTGCCTTAGCACCTTGAATTCATGATGAAACTTATGAATTGGCTATGGAATCTAGATGAGTGACACATCTAGATCATAGATCGGTTT
>BMAC01000391.1:524584-542363 GCA_014905375.1 Phtheirospermum japonicum | reverse complement strand
TCAATATCACATACATGGGGGGGGGGGGGGGGGTTGATTGTTTTGATTATATAGAAATTTAAAACACATGAGGCAATCCCCTGATTGCCATAAATATAAAGAAAAGCAATTCAAACAAGGAAAGGGTAAGAAAACGTCCCTGAAAAATGAATGGTCGAGTCTTTTTCATTGAAGTTGTGCAACTTCGCGTTCCCAGAGCCGCGTGAATGGACTCGACCTCAAAACATAACAACCAAAAATAAAAATTAATAAAAATCAGCAATAATAAATTTATTAGATCGTTGCCACGGCTCTTCAGCAAATCGTTGAACAAAACGGCTATCGAAAATCATAGCTTCCGCCCCGGGCAGCCAGTCGCCGTGCGCAGGCGGCGTCGACATGGCGTCGACTGACGCGGATCATCACCACGTCGACGCTCACGTCAGTCGACGCGACAGCAGGTTGGCGACAAGTTTTTTTACCGTTCGTATTCCAGCGATTACCCCTTCTCCTAATTGATATTTATCCAAAGATAACTGCACAATCTCACAAGAAAAATAAAAACGTCCATGGTGCAAGAAATACGAAAAAGCAAGGCGTACAAAAAATAAAATTTTATTAATTGCTGAAACAAAATACGTAGACAACCGAAAAGAAAATGAAATTGCAATGAACTAAACAGGATAAGGTGGAAAGACAATTCCACGACTCGATTATGGAAAAAAAAAATAAATAGATAAATAATAGCAAGCCCGAAAAATCTAAAGGGGTTTGGGACCCAATCGCTCTAACGCGACGATCTTCTTGCTAGCCTCTTCCAAGCACTGCTTCRAAAATCCCAAATTCCCCTCYTTCGCCGRGTTTCTCAAATTAAAATCCTTGATGTGGGCCTCCAACTCCTCAATTCGCCGTAAGAGTGCAAACTTCTCCTCGCGGATTGCATGGTTACTTCGCAAGAAACGTATTCCGTCTTGAGTCAAACTCTCTATCTCGGAATCCGCCTCCTTCAAGCGCTCGTCCTTWATATCGATCTCARCTGATAATCTGAACGTCTCCCATATCGTCTCATTGTTGTCCTTAGTCAAGGTGGCAATCGTCTCTCGAGCTCGGAGAAGTGCGTCGCGGAGCTCGTTCTTGGTCATGGCACGTTCGTCAAGGTCCTCCCTCTGCTGTCCGAGGTCGTGCTCAATACCCCTTAAGCGTTGAATGGTGGTCCTTAGTTGAAGGTTCATGTCCCTCAACCCATCGTTGATCTCCTCCGCCCTTCTCAATTCGTTCTTTAGAGCATCGATTTGGAGGGTATAGTCAACCTCATCCAATTGATAATCACCAACCAGATCGTTTGCCTCCTCGACTTCATCATGCAGCTGGTCCACTTTCTCGTCGTGTTCCTTTCGCAGCATCCACCTTTTCTCGTGATTTTTGGTGGTTCTTGGAATTGGCCTCATGGTAAGGAAAAAGGGGTGGGGGGCGATAATATTTTGGGGAAGAGAGATGTAGAGCTTTGAGAATAATGAAATTAAGAGTGAAAGGGTTGTGTTTATATAGGGATCAAAAGACCTTAAAAATAGGAATCCTAAATTCACCCAAAGTAAAGATAAGGGAAAAGATATTAAGTTTCCTTATCTAATTAGAACTCCATTAAGACAAAAGATCTTGTCCCCAATCTTGACAAATTTTGTGCAAATAAACCCCTAAAATTCACTCTCCTATTTAGAATAAAACTCCCAAAAATCGCAGCTAAAACTTACCAAAAATTGCTCACGCGCACAGGTGACGTCGACGCTGCGTCAGTCGACGCGCGCGCCCAGGAAACTTCGTTTCCGCGTCGTTGCTGCGTCAGTCGATGCGTGCGCCCAGGAAGCGTCATGTCCGCGTCGACGCCGCGTCGGTCGACGCGGCTGCAGGTTGATTTTCTAGCAGTTTTTCACTCTTTAAAAGATGAATTAATCTTATCCCGACCTAAATCTTATTCAAACACTTACAAAAAGTAGAAAAAGAAATAACTAAAATAAAAGAAAATACAGTAGCTTGGGTTGCCTCCCAAGAAGCGCATCTTTTAACGTCGTTTGCCCGACGTAACTGTGCCGTGATTAAATTGCCAACGGAGGTGGGTCCACCATTGCCCATACTTCGTGATCTTGATTCGTTGACTCTCCGTCACGGTACAATTTGACACGGTGCCCATTAACTTGAAATGTTGTGTCTCGTTTCTCATCGTAAAGGGTAACAGCTCCAAACTCGTTGATCTCTTTTATCACGAACGGTCCACTCCACTTTGATTTTAGTTTCCCTGGAAAAAGTTTAAATCTCGAGTTAAAGACTAGAGCTAACTTACCTACCTCCAAATGCTTGTTGACGAGTTTCTGGTCATGGTAGACTTTGGTCATCTTCTTTTGCCTCCATGCAGTTTCATAGGACTCATTCCTTATCTCATCAAGTTCAGTTAGTTCGAACTTCCTATACTCGCCAGCCTCGTCATAATTCATGTTCAGTTTCCGAATTCCCCAACCAGCTCGATTTTCTAGCTCAACGGGCAAATGGCAAGCCTTCCCATAGATTAGGCGAAAAGGGCTCATTCCAAGCACTGTCTTGTAGGCTGTTCGGTATGCCCACAGTGCGTCGACAAGTTTGACTGCCCAATCCTTTCGACTTGGCCCGACTGTTTTCTCGAGGATGGCCTTAAGTTGACGGTTGCTCATTTCGACTTGACCAGACGTTTGAGGGTGGTAAGGCGTAGCTACCTTGTGTCGAACCCCATAATTTTTCATCAACTTTGCAAAAGCCTTGTTACAAAAATGGCTCCCTCCATCACTTATTATCGATTTCGGCACCCCGAATCTACTGAAAATATTTTCTTGGAGGAATTTGAGAACAACTTCTGCATTAGCTCTTCGAGTAGGGATTGCTTCCACCCATTTTGACACGTAGTCGACACCAACAAGGATGTACTCAAAATCTCCACTCTTAGGGAAAGGTCCCATAAAGTCTATCCCCCATACATCGAAAATCTCCACCACTTGGTTGGGTACCTGGGGCATTTCGTCTCGCTTACCTATGTTTCCGGTCCGTTGGTAGTTGTCACAAGTTTTGCAGTATTCAAACGCATCAGCAAATAAACTCGGCCAATAAAATCCGGCTTGTAACACTTTAAACGCCGTCTTCTGAGCTCCAAAATGCCCTCCATGGTCATGGAAAAATTGGAGAATGCTCCCCATTTCGTCGTTCGGAATGCACCTCCTATTTAGACCATCCTTGCAGAGTTTGAAAACATCGGGGTCATCCCAAAAGTAGTCCCTGCATTTACTCAAAAATCTCTTCCGTTCTTGGTAGGATAAATGGTTAGGCACYATTTTGCAAACAAGATAATTCACAATATCAGCGTACCAAGGGGTAATTAATTGCTCAAGATTAAAAACATTTTCATAAGAAAAAAGATCGTTAATCATAAATTTCTCCCCCTCATTCTCCTCAACTACCATTCTAGACAAGTGATCCGCCACAACATTTTCACAACCCTGTCTATCTTTTATTTCCACATCAAATTCTTGTAGCAACAAAATCCACCTAATAAGGCGTGGCTTACTTTACGGTTTGGAAAACAAATGGCGTAAAGCAGCATGATCAGTATGTACAATTACCTTAGCTCCAACTATATACGGTCTGAATTTGTCAAGCGAAAATACGACCGCCAATAATTCTTTTTCAGTTGTGGTATAACTAGCATAATAAATGACCCTAAGCAATTTTTCTACACGTTGTCCCAAAACAGACCCCACCGCCTCGCATCACACATAATTTCAAAGGGTAAGGTCCAGTTGGGAGCAACAACCACAGGGGCAGACGTAAGACTCGCTTTTAACTCATTAAACATATTCAAACATTCTTCATTAAAAATGAAAGGAGTATCTAAAGTCAAAAGTTTGCAAAGTGGACGACTTATTTTTGAATTTTTTTTGATAAACCGTCTATAAAAGCCTGCATGACCAAGAAAACTCCTAATCCCTTTAACATCTCGAGGCGGAGGGAGAGTTTCAATTACATCAATTTTTGCCTTATCAACCTCCAGCCCCTTTCTAGAAACAACATGGCCTAGAACAGTGCCACTTTTTACCATAAAATGGGATTTCTCCCAACTCAAAGTTAGATTTTTCTCAATACATCGTTCTAGAACTCTTGACAAATTAAACAAAAAATGATCAAAAGATGACCCAAAAATTTAAAAATCATCCATAAATACTTCAAGAAAGTCATCAATAAAATCACTGAAAATTGAGAGCATGCACCTTTGAAAAGTCGCTGGTGCGTTGCACAGGCCAAAGGGCATCCTTCGAAAAGAGAATGTGCCAAAGGGTCATGTGAACGTTGTCTTGATCTGATCTTCTGGAGCGATGGCCACTTGATAGTAGCCCGAAAGGCCATCCAGAAAGCAGTAAAATTCGTGTCCCGCAAGATTGTCGAGGAGTTGGTCGATGAACGGTAGAGGAAAATGATCCTTACGAGTGGCCGCATTCAACTTCCTATAATCGATGCACATACGCCATCCAATAGTTAGTCGGGTTGGCACTATCTCACCCTTTGCGTTTTCGGCGATGGTGATACCTCCTTTCTTTGGAACCACATGGATTGGGCTCACCCATTTGCTGTCGAAGATGGTGAAAATGATTCCTTCGTCTTTAAGCTTAAAAATTTCTTTCTTAACCACTTTGTAAAGCGTTGGCGTCAGTCTCCGTTGACTGTCCCTCACAGGCCTGGCATTGGGTTCCATCTCGATTCTATGCATGCAAGTCACGGGGCTTATTCCTTTGATGTCGTTGATGCTCCATCCTATTGCCTCCTTGTGGTTGCTTAACACCGCAACTAATTCCTTCTCCTCGTGCTCTGACAAGGCTGAGTATATGATGACTGGTTTCGTTTCGTTGGGCTCGAGGAAAACATACTTCAAGTGGTTCGGTAGCGGCTTTAACTCTATCTTTGGACCAAGTTCGGGTGCAGTGGCTATTTCACATAATTTTTCATCAAAATCGTCAATCTCTTCATGGTCTTCGTCAATCTCATTCAAATCTATCTCTAACATCTCGGCCACCCTGTTTAAAAATTTCGTGTCGTCCTCGACGCTTAACTCATCTAGCACGGTGATCCCCTTTAGCTCGTGAACAAAAGAGGCAATCGGGTCCACAAACGAGAAATCTTCATTCATGTATGGCGAAGGAGTGTTGTGGATATCTTTCAGCAAAAATGTGATTGTCTCCCCCATCACGGACAAGGTCATCCTCCCTTTGTGTACGCCAATCAGTGTACGAGAAGTGGACATAAATGGTCGACCAAGTAAAATAGTATGCTCAGTACCCTCCTTCGGAACCTCGTCGACATCTAGTATGACGAAATCGACTGGAATCACAAGCTCGCCAACTTGAACTAGAACATCCTCGATTATGACAAGTGGTTGTCTAATTGATCGGTCCGCCAATTGTAGCCGCATCGTCATTGGTCTCATTGTCCCTAAATCGAATTCCTTATAAAGGGAATAAGGCATCAAATTGATTCCTGCTCCAAGGTCAAGCATGCCTCGTGCTGTCTGTCCGTTTCCCAAGGTGATGGTTATGCAGAAACTTCCGGGGTCTCTTTCCTTTTTGGGTAGAGGCCCTTTGCATATGGCGCTCACCTCCTTTGTTAGCTTAACTTGCTGAAGTGTCTCGAGACGCTGTTCCCTCGCGACTAATTCCTTGAAAAACTTCACGTACGCGGGCATCGTCTTGATTACGTCTAACAGAGGAAGATTAATGTTGACGTTTTTGAGCAGATTGTAAAGTTCCATGAACTTTTTATTCTCTTTTGCTGGGCGTAGGCGACTTGGGAAATGAACCTTGTCTCGAATAGTGATTGGCGATGCCTTCGGAGGCTTGGTGGAATAGTCATTTGTTGCTGGAGAGGGTACTTGATTTGGGGACTTCCCTTTTAACGACCCAGGAATGTACGGATTCGGTGACTTATGCATTTGGTCAACCGATTTAGGGTCATTGTTCGTGGGCAGCCCCTCATTTGCATCATCAGTGTCTCCTTCGTTCTTTTCTTCGACCCCATTATCTATCATTTTCCCGCTTCGTAGAATATGAACCACGGAAGCTTGCTCGGGTTGGCTCGAAAACTTCCCCTTTTCATTGTCGTGTTTGGCTATGAATGTCGCCATTTGCCCCATCATCTTCTCCAAGTTCTTCAGGCTCTTAGATAGATCATCCAAGACCTCTCCTTGCTTATTCACTTGCGTGGTCAGACTGGTCAATCCATCCCTGCTTCTCAGTGTCTCGGTGACTTGGTTTTGTTGCCAAATTAGCAGTTGATCATTTGGCTGTATAGGAACAGGTGTCGGCCTCGTTGGTAGTGATTTGCTCGGTGGAGGTTGTGTTGATTTATTTTGTGCTGGGGTGTAATGTGGATTCTCAGGGCCCCATTTCAAGTAAGGAGAGTTACGATTTTCATTAAACTTGGGGTTTGGCTGAGGCCTGTGCTCATAAGTTGGAAGATCTATGTTGTGTAATTGGTCTTTGATGGCGTGTGCTTCAGCATCGGTATCCTCGTGATACCCCATTGTACATGAATCCCCCGCATGCCCTTGCTCTCCAAAACGGTTACATACCTCGAAGGTCTCATTACTTCTCACCTCAGTTGCCTCATTGACCCTTATCTTCCGTGGTCGAGAGCTCGTTTGCCTCGACTTTTCGCTCATTCTTTCAAATTGTTGCTTGGCAGCCGTCGCTGTCAAATCCCCAAAATCTCCTCCAGCAGCCACCTCTACGTTATTCTTATAAGAATCTAGAAGTCCCTCGTAGAAGAGTTGATTCACCATTCCCGGAGAGTTGTGATGATGGGGGAAAGCTTGCAATAAAGATTTGAAACGTTCCCACGCCTCGTGAAATAACTCCCCGTCTTGCTGGACAAAGTTGGCTATTTGTCTCCTTATGTGGCCCGTCGTCTGAGCTGAGTAGTACTGATTAATGAATTTGTCGCTCACCATGGGCCAGTCGACCAGAGATCTTGGTTCCAGTGATAGTAGCTAAGACTTGGCTTTATCCTTCATGCATCTTGAAAAACACACCATTTTAAGGTCTTCGTGATGAAGTCCCGGGGACGTAATCCTACTAACTTCGGCATAGAACTCCTTAAGGAACGTCAGTGGGTCTTCGTTGGCGAGACCGTGAAATGTTGGGAGGTTGTTGATGATATGAGGTTTCAACTCGAAGTCTCTCGCAGTTCTACCCAACACAATTTTCGAACTATAGGGACCCACTTGAGGGGTCGTGAACTCTCTTTGTCTCGGTTCGCGCACCTCCCATTGGTATCTTTCTTGGTTATTTCGCCTCGCATATTCGTCTCTCTCATGGTACCCGTCATATGCAAGCCACTCATTGACCTATTCGTTGCCATGGTACGATCTCTCGAAATAGTCGTCCGGAATGTGGAGGTAGCGATTATCTCCTCTTCTTTGGCCGTCATTCTGGTCTATTACGTTTTGTTGAATATTCTCCAAGTACGCTTGAGGTTGTACTGGTCCGTCGGGATGAGTTGGCTCACTCCCGTACACATTTCTTTGTTGCACGGGTGGATGCCTTTGTGGCTGATCATCCTCGTTGTTGTGGGCTTGGTTGTCTAGTCGCAACATCGTTTCCGGAATAGGATCACAAAAAAATCAGTCGTGGTAGATGATTCACTTGTGGATGAATGAGGTGGTCTCACTTGATTAGGACGATGAACGTTGTCGATGAATGGTGCAAGGTCGAGCCTAAGCGATCTACCTCCTTGCATGAACTCAACAACAAATCAAACGTATCGACTAGAGAAAATAATTATACAAATAACGACTAAAATAAAAATAAAAATAACAAGCATATTTTTGAAAACCTTTGTATATTCCCCGGCAACGGCGCCAAAATTTTGATTCAAGCTTTTGTGTTGCCTACTTATGAAAATTTGTCAAAAGATCAATAGCTTGCCCGCAAGAGAACGGGGTCGCGCGTAGTTTGGCAACTTGACTCGAGTCGTCTCTCGAGGAACATACAATCGGAGTTCTCAAATAGTTTGTTCAATTCAATATCACATACAATTGGGGGGGGGGGGTTGATTGTTTTGATTATCTAGAAATTTAAAACACATGAACTATAATTAAAACTAAGTATTTTAATTCAGCAACTCAAACATATAAACTAGAGAAATTATTCTAAGAACTCAAGCAAGATTAACTAGCATAAAATCAAGCAATTATCAAGAACGCAATACTAACGAAATGAAATAACTAACAAGAATAAAAACCAAGCATTAATTAAACTAGAGATTACGAATTCAATACCAAGAGTATCTAGGGTTCTAAGCGTAAACAAATTCAAAAGCAATTATTGAAGAACAACTACTTAATTGCATAAATTAAACTACGAAAATGAATAAAAGGTTTAGAGTAATTATTAAACTAGAAAGTGTAGTAAATCCTCCAACTAATCCGGAGAGTTGGTTGATCTCGGTCGAAGAACGGATCACGAACGAACAGTTGGAGCTTGGTGATCCTCGAATCTTTGATCTTGATCAATTGTTGTTATCGGGGTGTAGATGGTGTTGTTCTCGAGCCAAAATATCAAATATTCAGAGTATGGGTGAGAGGTCTGTCTTTTGGGACAGACTTAGAAGGGTATATATAGATTTCCTTTGACTTGGAGCATAAGAAACCCTAAAATCCCAATTCTGGGCCGTCGCGTCGACGGTGCATCGACGGTGGGTCGACTGACGCGTGCTGGTGCTCGGCGTCGGTGCGGACAGGGCGTGCGCGTCGGCTGGGCGGGTGCGTCGACTGGATGGGTCGACATCGACGCTTCAGCAAGTTGCGCCAACGGTGCGTCGACACCGGTGCATCAACATCAATGCTTCAGCAAGTTGCATCGACAGTGCGTCGACATTGGTGCGTCGACATCGACGCTTCAGCAAGTTGCGTCGACGTTGCCTCGATGCTGCGTCGACTAACGTGGATCATGGCTCGCGTCGACGGTCGCGTCAGTCGACGCGGCTGCGCGTCTGCCTCCGTCTCTCTCTATCTTTTGCTACTTGTTTTGCCGGAAAGCTCGTTCTCTTATTCTCGAACATCGAACTTCGTCTATTACGCGTTGAACTCTTCCGGTTACTTAGCTGTAAAGTGAAAAAAATGAAATATCATCTATTTGCATCAATTACGATTAAAATATGGTAAAATAAGCCAGAACTATAAAAGTACGGAATTATGCTTAAATCGTCCAACTTATACCAAAAATAAATGGAAAAACAAACTAAAATACTACTGAAAATAAGGACAAATACGTGTTAATCAGAAGGTGGCCTCATGGATCGGCGAGAAAATTTGGAGGAGGTGGCTGGTGGAGTTCGAGAAGCCAGAGAACAAGAAGGAGTCAGAGCAGGCGAGTAGAAACAGGCTTAGCGAGCCATGCAGACCTGGCACTGGGATTGCTAGCACAGAGGAGGGTCTCGCACTGCGATTGGTCATGCACGTCGTCTCATAAGTCATTTTAAAATATGTTTATAAATTTAAATCGTAAGTAATTAATTATTTCATAATTAAGAAGAATTGAAATATTGTATACGGCATGAGGATTTGGGTAGGGAACCCAATGCATTTGAGCTTTTCCTGACCATGCACCAAAACCCGACGACTCTTTCACCGATACTCAATTGCAGCAGATTTTTGTAAGTATTTTTTAGATGCAATTAATATAAATATATATCTTTCGTTTTTAATCCTCGTAACAGTACATAATACATCAATTAAAATATTGCAGGAAGAGTATCAGAGAAATGTGGAGGAGGCTCGTGCTTCATCACCGGATCCTGGCTCCGTCGATGAGAATAGGGTTTATTTACAAACCGTCGGGGTGAAGAAGGGTCGGCTGTTTAGCACGAGATGTTTAGGATCTCTTCTGGATTCGAAGAGTTCCAGTGGTGGTACCTCCTCTATTCCTGATAGACTTGTCTCGCAGCTCCAGAAGCAGATGGAGCTTTTGAAGAGTCAGGTCGAGGCAAGCGAGCATGCACATCAGGAGCAGCTCCAGGCCATGCGTGAGGAGCATACGTCAGATGCTACAGAACGACGAGGCTCTCCGTGATCGGGTGATGAGGGAAGTTGCCGCAGCGATGGTAGCGCGACGTCGATGGTGATCTTCTAATGCTGCTGGTGGTCTAGTTCTTACTCCTGCTCCTAATCCTCCTGCTGCTTCTACTGATGATGATGATGATGTGACGATTTAGTTGATTTACGAATGAATATTATTTATATTTGATAGTTTGTTTATATTTTATAAATTATACGATAAAATTGTTAATTAATTTAATTTAATTTTTAATCTTATATTTTTTTGGGAAATACAAATTAGTTTCTTATTAAATTATTGATATGTGAAATAAAAATAGGTAAAAATCTCAATAAAAATAAAAAAAATTAAATATAATTTGAGAATGCTGACGGGCGTAACCCATCAACATTTGCTGACGGGCAATGATACCCGTCAGTATTTGCTGACAGGTCATATTACCCGTCAGTATATGCTGACGGGTCAGGGGTTATGGCGGGGTGATTGGCTGACGGTCGAATCCCGTCAACAAGTCGACAGAAAGTTCTGACGAGTTCAATAATGTCGTCAGCAAATTCTTTACTGATGCCAAAAATGCTGACGAATTTCGCCGATCAGCATTTCCCTGTTTCTTGTTGTGGCGAGATTTCAAGGCTCTGTAATTGAGACTAATTTACCCCTTTGACTGCATCCTTATACTGACATAATCTTTTGCTTAAAAAAATCACAATTAATAACAGCCCTCGAAGAGATTAATCAGTGGTGTAAATTAGTTCATAAGTTCTCAAATAAGAGGGTTTCCAATTAAAATCTATCTATTTATCTATCTATCTATCCACACACACATAGTGAGTAAGAGAGAGAGAGAATTAAGTTCAAATGAGAACAATTACCTTATATGAAATCACTTGAATTATATAATAAAATTACAGTAATACATATATAAGTCCGTATATAATAAAAGCACAGAAAAGGACATTTGTGATCATTGTCCCTCCATTGGCTTAGTTTCTAATTTTGATTTATATATTACATGAGCATTCTCTCCATTGGCTTGATTTCTAATTTTGAGTATTAGTGTGATGCCTTGTGCAAGAAAATTGACATCTTGGATGTTTATTGATTCATCGCCATCATAATTAATTACACACTTTACAGGATAATCACAGTGTTATTTAATTTTGATATGAGCTATAATGATATCTCCAGACGTAGTCTCAAACTCAAATTCTTTGCGATTCCAAAATATTATTTTTTAATAAGAGTCTTAATTTTTTGTATCAACTTCAAGCAATAGGTTTTATAATTATAAGACAAAAAAAATTAACATTTTGTGAAAAATAATTATTGGTGTTTTTTCGTCTTCTCCCTGAGTAGATGATTTTGCTTTTTTAAGTGGATCCCATCAAATAAATTTGAGATTTGGGCCAAAAAATTTTTTTGAGACTCATTATAAATTGATCTCAAATTTGAGAACTATTTGGGGTGATTTCAAATTATATTTGAGAATAAACCAATTTTTGAAGGTATTTTTTTATGTTTTATACTGAAAATTATGACTTTGGAACCCACCTTTGAGAAAAGCCCATGCAAAAGAAAGAGAGCGTGTGGATATGGAAGAGAACGTGGGAAAAAGAAGGGGAAATTGCCAAATACTCCCCCTAGAAAAATATGTTTGTCAAATACCCCAACTAGTTTTAAAAAATGCCAAATACTCCATACATAATTGTATAATTACCAATTTGGCCTTCCTTACAATTACACCATCAGATTACCAAACCTACAAACACAAGCCACAACCGTCTCAAGCCGCAACCAAAGTCATCTTTTTCTGGGACGATGATGGAGGAATCTTCACCGCCAGGACCCGAACACCACCGCCGAATTGTCGGCGCCTTTGCCGAATTGTCGTGGCTTCACTGCTGGTCTCCATCGCCGCCGACTGTGATGCCTGGTCTGCTCCACACTGCTGCCGTCGGAGAAGGTGAAGAGGAGCGTCGCCTCGCGGTTGCTGCCAGATGCCGCCGTCGATGCCGCCATGGTTCGGTAGTCGGATTGCCACCGCCGATTTTTCTGGTGCTTTCCCGATTTTGCCTATTTCCGAATTTTGGGGGAGATCATTTCAAAGGTCATTTTTCATTTTGTTTGATGTTTGCCTTTTAACTATTCTACTTGCAGTTGCAGATATCGTTAGCTGCTTGCCTGCATCATTCTGATTTTTATTTTTTTATTATTTTGCGATCACTGATCGTTTCCATCTACTGCTTGAATTAATTTGGATCATTTTTTTTCAATTTGTTTGAATTTTTAATTTGGGGAAAAGAAATTACATACAAAGCATATATGTATTTGTAAATATCAATTAATCTGAAACAGTGAATCAATACAGTTTATCTGGGTAAAAAAAAACATTCATGTCTTTTTTCACTCGCACTTGATCCCATTTTCCTTCCCAGATTCTATCTCAGTTGACACAGAAGAAGATGAATCAGAATCAATCATTTTCTCGGTTCCAAGTTCCTGTTTGACTTGGGACTGAAGGCTTAAAGTGCCGGGCGTTAAATTATTGATCTGGATCTGATTGATGGTGACTTTTTCGAAATTGATTTCTGTTTGACTTGTGAAGAAATATCCAAAAACGACTCGCGATTTTGATCCTCTGATTCCTTACATGGCGATCACCTACTTTGACCGATTCTATTCAGGAAACAATGATTTTCTTGTCGAGTTCGAATTTCTTCACTCTTTGTTGATTGCGTTTTCAATTTCCCCTTTCATTTGTACGATTGTGTGTGCTTCTTTAATTAACAAGTTGATTTAAGGTTAAATCTGAAATCTCTGGTCAGCGTGTGCTTCAAACCACTGGGGATACTAAAAACAGAGAGCTATTTGCGATTTATTGCCTGACCATCGCTTGGAAGCTTCGGGACAAATCCTTTGTGCTCGAAAGTTTCCTGGTACTTTAAACTCTAATAATTTTTTATTTTAGGCTTCGAAATCTGTGTTTGCAGTCAGGTGAATAAGTTTCTGTTTGAATATGTGAATTAATCCTGCTATACATATATTGATATATATTGTAATGATCATTTTCTGCAGCGTGAGAGGAATATTCTGTATTCAAAGGAGGATGTGCGTCAAATGGAGTTAGCGATCTGCAGGGGCTTGGAATGGCGGATGTGAACGATGACACCCTTTCTCTTTGTTGGATTTTTCATTCGTTCCTTGAGCTGCCATTAGCTCGCTCTAGTATTCATGATTTGATCTACAAAAAGAGGTACTTAATTAGATTTCTACAAATCCCAAAGAGGTACTTAATTAGATTTCTGCTGTCATTTGTGTGCTCTTTGAAGTTTGCTAAACCGATTATATCGTTCTCCTGAATTTGTAGTTGCTGGATTAGATGTGCTTTTAGTAGTCGTGTTCGCCGTTTAATATTCGGGTTTCAAATACTTGATTTTAGCCTAAAAGAATTCCAGTTATATTTATCGATCTTCTGAGTTTGTTTTCAATTGAGCAGCACCATATGTTTTGTATAAGAAAAATGATTTTGTACAAGTTAAAACGCATCACTTGTCACTTTCTATATTTATGATGTATTGGTTTTCTGTTTGTGGAGTATGTGTTTTTGTGCTATGAAGTATTGGTTTTCTGTTTGTGGAGTATGTGTTTTTGTGCTATGAAGTATTGGTTTTCTGTTTGTGGAGTATGTGTGTTTGTGCTCTGAAGTATTGGTTTTCTGTATGTGGAGTATGTGTTTTTGTGCTATGAAGTATTTGTTTTCTGTATGTGGAGTATGTGTGTTTGTGCTCTGAAGTATTTGTTTTCTGTTTGTGGAGTATGTGTGTTTGTGCTCTGAAGTATTGGTTTTCTGTATGTGGAGTATGTGTTTTTGTGCTATGAAGTATTTTGTTTTCTGTTTGTGTGTGTTTGTGTAGTATGTGTGTTTATGCTCTGATGTATTGGTTTTCTGTATGTGGAGTATGTGTTTTTGTGCTATGAAGTATTGTGTTTTCTGTATGTGGAGTATGTGTGTTTGTGCTCTGAAGTATTTTTTTTTTGTGTGTGTTTTTTGTAGCGTGATGAGAGACGTTTGTTGAGAGCCAAGTATTGTGCAACACTTCTCTTGAGTGATATCAATCACATGAAGAATCAGTTGGAGAAAGATGTACTCGATTTCTCCAATTCCAGGAAGTAGATGAGTTGGCAATGGGCGGAAAAACATGTCTTGGTTCTTGTGCGTTTTCTAGGAAGTATTTGTGAAGTTTTTAGCCTTTGACATGTTAGGTCTCTGCACGTACAATTGTTGTAGTGTTTTGCAAGTTCTGTAATGTAAAATGTGGATGGTATTAGGTTGTGCATACCAATGTGTTGGTTCTTGTGCTGCGAGGTATCGATATTTGTAATACAATGTAGGGGTATTTCAAATCTAATGACATGTGTTGGTGTTTAACATGAATAGCTTAGCTCCTTTGCTTCTTTCTTTTTCTCTTCTTTCTGCTCTGTATTTCTTTCTTAAGTGATAGGTGACGTCGTAACTAAGAAGTATTAGATTCTTTTTACACTGCAAGAAACCAATACTCCCGTACACAATAACCAATACTTTTCTGTCCAGAAACTAATACACTAACCAAGATGCTAGTGTTTGTAATGCGATGTGCTGCTAGTGGGCAAAAAAAAAAATCTCGCCGGAAAATTTTCCGGCAGGCGTGCGGCGGCAGGTGGTGGCAGCAGGTGGTGGACCATTTTATTATTATTATTATTGTTATTATTATTAGTTATTTTAATAGTAAGGGTATTGTGGTATATTCATATCACAATTTTGGACTATTTGGCAAAAAGGAGGGACCATTTGACTTAAATCTATAAGTTGGATTATTTAACAAATTCATCTATGTATTAGGGAGTATTTAGCAATTCCCCGAAAAAGAAAATAAATAATGTCATTACTTAACAAGCTGCTTGATGCATAAAATTAAGTTAAATAACCTGTCCTTGTCAACCTTAGCATTGCTGACTACTCCGAAAAGTGTAAGAAGTAGTAATAATCTTTTCAAGATATGATAATTTAAATAATTAGCAATTTGGCAAATGCATAATGAAAAGTCTCAACTTTAAGGGTTATTGGTCGCCGCCTGCAAAATGCCAATTTACTTGCTCTGCCAACTGGGATGAAGAACGATGAGCTTTCCACTATCGGCAATGTCGAAGAGCTTTCCACTATCAGCAATGCGGGCATAATGGTCAATAAATAATTATTTGCTCCGGCAACTATCACTACAGGCCAGTCGCAGACGTGACAATTCACGTCGTGTTTGAGTTCGCATGTACACAGAGGATTCATGTTGTTTACGTCAGATTTTCAATCTTAGCCCAACTTATTTAATTATTCGTGTAATTTTCAACTTAACCCAACTTGTTGATTATCCGTACTTTCTAGGACCGATCCATATAAGATATATTCTTTTTTAATTTATTTATAATTCATAAGAGTAATTAATATGGATTGCATAAGTTAATTTTATACTAAAAAATATCTTTTCTTTAATGAGTTGTGCAGAATAGTTGCATGGAAGTGGTTAAATCACAAATATTGAAAGACTTGACGATTCAAAACTTGATCAGCATATTTTCAAAGATAAGCGATACTACTAAAAGGCTCGTGGTTTATTCCACACGCACTCCATAAATTTTATTTTTATTTTATATCATTATACTAACAAAAGAATTAAACAACAAAAAAATATAGCAGAAAACAATATGCTAAAAGACCTGCTAGATCAAATCGGTTAGTTGTGATATTTGAAATTACTATAACCCGAGAATACGAGTCTTGCATAATTATAATTCGAAACTGCCAAATCTCAATTTTACATATGGGCGTCAATGAAACCCCCCCACAGTTTATCAATAGAGTTTAATGATATAATAATATTGTCATCAAGTGTTATAGTTATTAGAGAGCGAGATCTCGTATCTTCAAGTCGCATAAATATAAAAAAATCAGCGACTTGATAATTCTAGATTGATGAACACAAACTATAAAGGTCGTATGAGAGGTGACTATGAGATCGCTCAAGAAGCTGACATCAGGTCTCATAAAAGGTCGTGAATGAGTCCGCTTGCATTGAAACCTATACTGCATCAGATGATGTCAATCCTACTCTAGTACATTCACTCGAAATAGCTCTCTGTAGCATATCTGATCACATATATTATGACACCATTAGTTGTTTGTGCTGCTATAAATAGCTACCTCCTTCTCTGCTATAATTAAGGATAAATGATTGTATGTTTATGCCGAAAAGCTAATATTAGAATGAAATCAATCGGTTTTACCCATAATGTGTTCACTGTTTTCTTTCATGGTATCAAAGTAGATTTTGACCTGCCTCTAAATACCTCTTTCCACTTTATTCTTCTATTTCTTTCTCTTTTATCATGAGATATAACACCACTCTTTTACATGAGGCTCAGTCGAGCTCTTATTCAATAATACCCTATCTTCACAAATCCCAAACTCAGCCATTCAGCTACAAAATTAGCTTGTTTTAATCAAGTTAAATGATTCAAATCACATGCTTTGGAAAACGCAAGTCTATACAGCAGTAAGAGAATACGGCTTTGAAGGCTACCTCATTGGAGTAATCAGACCTCCACCTCAGGTCGTTGGAGGTTCTGTCAACCCTGAGTTCCTATTCTGGTAAGATCAACTGTTAGCATCCTGACTTCTCTCTTCTATTTCTGAAAACCTACTTTACATGATGATTGGCCTTGCATCCTCAACAAAAATATGACAACTTCTTGAAATGAACTTTTACCATCAGACTCCAGCTAGAAAAATGCAGTACAAGATGGGTGTAGCCACAAATTTGACAAGGCAGCCTCCTCCACCGGTCAACTTAACCGCCAGGACAATTAGTTCACAGCTGAAGCTTGAATCCCTCTTTGTCAGTTAGTTAGACTGACAGAAATGGTGTGATAGACCTAGGATCATGACCGTGAAAATGATTTTAGAGCCCTACACCCTCATTTTATAAATTTTATTAAGTTGTCGATTGTGTTTCTCGTCATTTAAATCGCCATCTTAGTTATTACAACTTTTCAAATCGAAATTCGATCGCGTGTTTAGAATAGCTTTTCGTTGTTTTCTTATTCGTGAACCAAATACAAAAATTTACTTTTGATTGGTCTTCCTCGAGAGATTCGACTCGAGTCAAACTTGCCACTTATAATTGCTCCGTTCTCTTGCGGACGAACTTTTATTTTAATAAAAAAGTAAGTGCAATAAATTCGATTCCCCGAATTGATATTTTACCTAATTTATAAATTTTTTCTATTTTTCTAATTATAATACTTAAACAAAAATAAATATTATAATATGAATACATATAATAAACAGGTTTATTAATTAAAAAATAAATATTAGAATACTTATATATTAATTATTTAATTTTAGTAGGTAATGAATACATAAAATGTAAATATAAATAAATAAAGCAAGAAATATTTTGTTTAAATTAAAAAAATAATACGTATATGGCAAAGTGCAAAAATACACATAGTATAGGGAGTTAAGTGTAATTTTCACCAAAGTTTTCAGGGGTAAGATTGTCCATATAGGGTAAAATGTAAAAATTGCATAGTTCATATGGAAAAGTGTAAAAAAAAAAAAAAAACAAACTTTGTATGGTAAAGTGTAA
>BMAC01000391.1:438008-504279 GCA_014905375.1 Phtheirospermum japonicum | reverse complement strand
AATTTGAAATTTGAGATTTTAAAAACATTAAAACATTTAAAGAAATTAAAGCTTATATTACAGATGATCAATTTAAACTAATTAGCTTATTAAAACTTATTAATTTGAAATTAGTAAAATGGAGGGAAAATTAAAGTCAACTTATTTGAATAAGTCAACATAATTACTTAGTATGAATTAAGGGTTTTAAAGGAAGATCTTTAACAACTTTTACTAAATTAGAATTTGAATACAACTTAACAACTTAAAAGCATAAGTTCATAAGTTAGAAAGCTAGACGATCCCAAACGAGCGTGGGCCCCGCTTGGACGTCCTACGGCCAAGAAAAATGGAAACGTGAAAAAAAACTACGAAAATAAATAAGAAAACGTACAAAAACTAAGAAAACCTAGAAATACGAAAAACGGCCAATCCGACTCCTAAAACAACAAAAAGCAAGCGAAAAACACGCAACGTGAAACAAAAACGAGAATGAAAATATGTACAAAAAGATGCAAATCAACGGAGCTCCAGATACAGCTGCATACTTTGATAAGTTAGGTCGAGACTCAACTCGAGGTGAGCGAGCGGAGCACATCAGAAGCAGCTCCAGGCGATGTGCGAGGCGAATGCGGGTGAAAGGCACGAGATGCAGGCGATTCTCCATCAGTAAGGTGATGGAGGAAGTTGCCGCAGCGATGAGAGCGCGACCTCGACATCCTCCCTCTAATCCTCCAATTGATCCTCCAGAGTAATAGTGTTAGATTAAGTAACATTTTGTTAGAATATTTAATGTTTGATATTTGATTTACACCTTATACTTTTTAGGATGTTAATTAATTATGATTCACATTTAACTTTAAATATCTTCGGCACTTGCAAATTATATTTCATATTTGATTTTTGATTTGTAACACATGTAAAGAAAAAAAATAAAAAGAATGTAAAATGGTGACGGTTATGAGCCGTCAACAAAATCCTGAGAATGCTGATGTGCGCATTTAGCTGGCGGGTATCCGATCGACTGCGAGGGACTTTGCGACAAGAAATACCTTTCTGTAGAGTGTCAGTAAATGCTGATGGGTAGGATTATCTTATCGGCATACATTTATCGAGGCTAAAAATACCGACAGGTAGTACCCATCAGTTAAAAGGATACCGACGAGTTTGTTGACGGTTATACCTGTCAGCAGTCGTCGTTTTCTTATAGTGTTTGTTATATGTATGTTTCATCATTTGTCCAGTATGATAAGTATAACTATCAAATCTTTGTTGGAATGCAAATCTCAATTATAAATGCTAGATAAATTAGTTTGATATTTGAGACCTTTAATTATTTTTATTTTTTCAAAATTTAATGTGCAATTTGTTTTAATCGATATAATTATGTTTAACTTTTCGAAAAAATTCAAGATAAATCGACTTTAAACAATGCATATTCTCTACGTGTGATATGCGAGAAATTATGCGGTATTTCATGATCTAAAATTATACTTTTATGCATTTCATATTGTCATATATATTGATTTCTCGTATATATATATTCTTGTGGATGGATGAGAACCAATGACATGTTTTTCATTTATTTTGCAGTATGTAGTATCTCGATTGGTGTGACGATGATTGAAGGATGATTCGTAATTATTGCAAGTGAAACCGAGAGACGAGAACGAATGAATCGGTGAAGAAAAAGTGACGCAGCATTCCCGTCGATCGACGCCCTTGAGCCGCACGTGTCGATCGACCACCCTACCGATGACCCATTGACGAAACTCTCTATCTCTGTCGATCCATGCCCCGTCGACCGAAGACCTCGTCGATGGAATTCTCTATCCACATCGATTGCATCCCGTCGATCGACCACTTGGCCGACCATGCCCTCTGTCTTCGTCGATCGTCGCCCATCGACGCCGACGCTGGAAACCTATTTTTTGAAGGAAGACTGCAGTCCAATTATTTAGAAACTTATATATATGCGTCCATAATTCAACAAAAAGAGTATTGAGCATATTCCTAGGGTTCCAAGGTATCAAGAAGAGTCCCAATTCATTCATCCATCAAGAGATCCAAGAAACACAAGATCTATTCCTTCTTAACAATATTTGATTTTCTATTTTTGTTTTATGATTTCATGAACACCATTTGTGAGTAGTTTATTTATTCCAGTCCTTTTGACGTTGAAACCTATGGAGAGATTATGTTCTAATCATTTCCCGTAATATCTATTTCGCTCTTCGTATGAGATTGTTTGTGTCATTTTATTTACATGACATGATTGTTTAATTTCTGATTTAGATTGATCACCTAAATTAGGGTTTGGATATCAATTGTTAGAAAAAGGGTTGCTTCCCGTGTAATTTTTGTGGTTTCTATTTTCCTTGCAGTAACTAATGTCCGCGCATCATTAGGGGTAACACAACATAAGTGTATTAAACTGAGTTTAGGAAGTTTATTGCTTAGATTAGCCTATTTATCTGGTTTCTAATGCTGTTATTAGATTAAATCTAGAGAGCTTATTTTAGGCTGTTCATTAATTAGTTTTAATTGAAGAGCTTGTTTTGATTAAATACTCGTTAAGACAAATTCGAGTAGCAGAGCTTGTTGCTATTTAGGGCTAGCAGTTTTATATGAAAAGTGAATTATGATATTACAATTGGTTAGATGAATCGATCGAGGGTGGAAATTGAGCTTGGACTGGAGTTTTCTCGTTATTATCAATCTCTTATTAATTCTCTACGTGTTTCGTTTGGTTGATTTATTTACTCTTATTTCATTTCTTTCTTAGTTTTCATTAGTTAGTTTATCATCTTTTACCCTCTTCTATTATTTTAATACGAATAATCACAAATTAATCCACATTTTTTATGGGATCGACCCTTACTCACCGCTTCTATTAGTTAGTGGAGGAAAGTCGAGAAAAAATAATTACATTAAATTTATCGCGTAACTACGCGCGGTCAACGTGCACCTACACCACGGCCACCACCCACTAGTTTTTAAAACTACCATCTAACCTCATTTCTGAGTACACCACTGATAATATATTGACCTAATATCTATTCAAATCTTTAGGCATCGTTTGGCAACCAAGATAACCAAAGATAAGTGGTCCTAATCTGGTTTATTTTTTTGTTTGAGATTTAAGATTATAATCGGCCAGCCCTCAAATAATCAGTCAGGCCCATGACTCAAATCATGAATTTTGAAGATTACCAATCTCATTTTTCCCCTCCGACAATTACTTGGGCTCTAGAATCATGTGGACTTTACAATCTTTATCCCTAAATATTGTTACGTGGTTACAACGGTGTCCCCACCCTTCACTTTATTTACATGTCAAGCTACACACATAGAATGATATTGCTGTTGTTCATCTCCCATCAATGATGCCCTAACCAGGTGAGTATTTTGGCCTTCTTCTTTCCCTTTTTTTTTTCTTACTTCAATTGTACGTTTCTTACTTCAATTAATTTGCTAAAAGTCACTTCATCTAGTTTTAAAATCAATGTGATTTTTTTCATTTGAATTGGTTCTGAAAAAAACTCAAACCTTTATTATTATTATTATTATTATTATTATTATTATTATTATTATTATTATTATTTTATACTGCAATTACATTTCTAAACTTAACTATATTTTTTCTATTTTACTGATAAAACATACTTTAAAGGACCCAAATTTTAGTCTTTTTTTCCCCAATAACCCGTTTAATAGGCTTTGAGTGATTTTTTTCAATTAGTGGTATAAATGCCGTTTTTCTTTTTTTGCTTTAAAGGTGTTGTTTGAATGAGAATTTTTCTAAATTTATTGATGTATGTTTTGCTTTATGTTTTAAGACTTGAGGATAATTTTGTTAACAAAGATATTAAACTCGATCAACAAACATTTGAATCATAAATTCCAAACACCCTAATGTAAATTTATACGAACAATAAACTAATCTAAAATATCTCATTATCTAGTGTAATCTAATCCAAATTCCAAACGAGGCCTTAATAAAGTTTTATATGAACAGTAAATTAATTTAAAATATTTCATTATCTAGTGTAATCTAATCCAATTCTCAATCGAGGTTAGAAGATATTTTTTCTCACAACTTTGTCAAATATTGAGCGACTTCGTTTTGTACATGAATAAATACAGTAGTATTACGGTACTTGTAGGTGACCGACTATTGGATCAGTTTGTGATTATTAAGTTCTAGGTTCAGGAGCGCAAAATGCGAATGCGACGAATTTGTGGACTGAAATCTGAACTAGGTGAGATCTAAACGGTAGGTAGAGAATTAAAATATTTGGAAAACACTTTTTTACCCACTACTAGGCAAAGGTCTTTGCTGATTATTGATATCTGAATTCTGGCCCGCTCAGAAAAATCAGAGATATTTAGCCCACGTTGTTCTGGGCTTGGGCTTCGCAGGCTGTTGCACCTTGCATATATTTGCTCTCGTGTCCAGAATGGGTGTGTTATATATTCTGCATCTCTACTGACCAAGAAATAGTAGAAAAAATGGCCACTATTAAAATATAATAATAATAATAATAATAATAATAATAATAATAATAATAATAATAATAAAATCCGTGTTTATGATTGGTTAGTTTGTTTTCCATACACGATGAGTTAATTTTTTTCTCAATACTATGGGACTGTAATCAGATTTATTATCATGTTATTTTTTGGATATTAAATATCTTCTCACATTTTCTTATCCCAATCCTCTTCTTCTAAAAAACAATGGAAATTCTTCTTGTTTTATCTATATATATCAAAAAAAAAATAGTTTTCTGCTCTAAAATTCTCAAATCTACCCAATCATTCAACATAAAAATTAAAGGGACAATTCCCATATGATACACTGGTTAAATGTTTTATCCCAAACCCTTTCGCCTTCCCAAATTCTCTTGCAATCCATCCGGTCGCCCCTTCCCCTCTTCTAATGAAGAAGAGAAAGAAGGAAAAGAAGAGGCGGGAAAAGTCAAGAAGCGCTAACGAACATTCAATAAATCACGACTTACTTTTTGTAGCTTATTTTTTCTTTAGCCGACTTGTGGTTTTTAGCGTTTTTTATCGCTTTGATCTGTATGAACGGTTTTCTTCTTCTAATAATATTCGCACTGTGTTAAAAAAAATATTTTATCCCGAATACTCTAGTGTAAACATTAACTTCCCATATAATCAATTATATTCCCATTTAATTTAAATTACTACATAAGAATACTACTTTACCCTTATTAATGATTTCTTTTTTTTTTTCTTCCTTTCAATTTTTTTTCTTTATTCAACATTTAATACAACCAAGAATTCACATCATTACATGGCATTTCTATATCATTGTCATCAACCTTTAATGGCGAATTTCATACTACACTGTGCATTTTCAACTACATAGTACAAGTTCATACTTATACTGTATACAGTCGGAATTTCATACTGCTAATATTATACTTTTAATCATAATAGGCAAAATTTCACACTACACCATGAGATTTCATACTATTTCATGTAATTTATTTTATGCAATATGTCACACTAAAATACAACCTTTTTTTTTCACAATTTTATGTTTAAAAATTTCAATTCCATACTGTATATGATATTCAAACTGATATTGTGGATTTCATAGTAAAATTTCACAAAATAAAAAAAATTCATACTATTATATTTTAAAATTCATACTACTATTATCAAATTAAATACTATCATATTTTAAAATTCATACTATCATTATCAAATTCATAACTCTACTAAAATTCAAATAATCAATAAAAATACTATAACATTTTAAGATTCATACTTAATATTATCAAATTACATACTAACCATAACTGATTGCAAACTGCATTATGCAAATTTTTTTCAAAATTTTAGATTGGACTGTCAAATGTTATATTAAATTACACAAGATAATTCCATACTACACTATATTTTCAAAACAAAATTACATACTGCATCGAGCATAATTTCATACTACTCATTACATGTGGATCAAAATTTCATACGCCATTATTYTTATTATTATTATTATTATTATTATTATTATTATTATTATTATTATTATTATTATTATTATTATTATTATTATTATTAATAGTTTTTTTGGTGTAGGGGTAGTTTTAATCATTTAATCTGTAATTTTGATTAAATAGGATATGTTTGACTAAATGGGATAAAATATTTTTCATTTATGAATTTGACAATTAATGGCAATGAGAGTGTAGTAAATGGAAATTTTCCCAGAATTAGAACAATCGTTGTCCTGCAAAATTGTGGTTTTCTTAAATCAATTTAGTGTGAATGAGAATAACTTGATTTTGTGAAGGACCACGAACTTGTACCTCAAGTGTTATTACAAACCCTATATACAGGTTTTGACAAGGTTTTGAATCCTTGATCTGTCAAATTATTTGATATTTATCTTCTATTCCAACCACTCCGCCAACTTATTAAAAAAAAAAAATCTTAATTGTGTGAAAGAGATAGTCAAGTGATAAACACGGATTTTAAGCATAATTTGGGACTTATTTAGTTATGTTTCAACTACTAATTGTGCTTATAACGTCATTTAGCTTTATTTAAAATTATTTGGATATTATTACATATTTGGTATATTTTTATAGATGATAATAATTAAAATCTGGACCAGAGCTAAGGAAGAAAGTAGAACATTGGACCAAGCCTAGAGTAAGTCCACGAGCCCACTGGATCAGAGGAGGCCGGGAGCCCACTATCAACCTGAGTATCGATCGATCGTGTGGTCACTACTGGAGGATGGTTTTCACAAAAAGTGTTATCGACCAGGCTATAGGTCGATAGCCCGGTCCATAACGACTCATAAAAGTTACAAATATTACAATATTGAAATTAAAAGTTGTGACTTAAATCTGGCAATAAAAGGGCGGCCGAAAGATATCCAGATACATTAAGTTTGAAGGGGAAAACATCATCTTATCATATTATCATCCACCATAGTTTAGTTTTGATTTTATTTTGAAGAATCTTAGAGTCTGGGAGTGAGAAACCATAGGAATCAAGGATCGACGTCAATTATATTTGGTTATTTCTATGACTACTTTTCATCATGTCTATTATGTATTCAATGAATTGTGTGAACTATTTGTTGAACATGTCTGACTAAGTTTCTTTATTACGGGGTTTGGAATTACAATAATTGAATAATGTTATATATTTATTTTAATTCAAGTATAATCCTTTTGATATTTTCTTATTTTGGTTTCACGATCATAAGTGATAAGCAATTGCTTGTGTGTTTTTTTTTTTTTGTTTTTTTTTTACTGACAACCTTTTCAAAACCACTATCTTGATAAATATCAATAAGCTTTCAAACACGAAATAATTTATTCAACAAGATCGAGAGGTTTGAGCATAATAGTGAAGTCATACACTCCTTTAAACAAAATTTCAAAGTCATATAAATCTTTTAAACTTTTGGAGTATTGAGTATGATTTCAAATGGTCACATTATTTCATACTTTAAATCTACTGTTTAATCATTTCGAGAGAAGGATTAAACTACTAATGTTATTAGCTGATGGTAAATTGAATCACAATATACATGATTGATTGAAAATGAAGTACATTGGGAGATCATTGTGAAAACCAAAGCTCATAATATTCTCTATCACTTGGTTTTCAAAAATAAATCATATAAATTATATGTTGCATTATAAGTTTTTTAGATCATTATAAGAACCAAACCCCATAATATTCTCTATCACTTGATTCTTAAAATAAATTGTATAAATTATATGTTGCTTTATAATTATTTTTTGTAACGACAACACCCCAAACTCATTTTCTACCATTTAGATAAAATCACATTATCTAAGTTATATTACTTCTTAATCCTTTATATGGTTCTTATGAGATTCGACCTTACTCAATTCATACTACATCTGCACCGTATACTTGTGGTTAGATAGAAAATTTGAACGAACAAGTTTTTATTACTTGAATCAATCCTTAGTGAAAACAGGGAGTGGTCAAGTTTTTTACGCCATTACTGGCGACCATTGAATTGAAGTATATAATAATATAATTGATAAAAAATGGTATTATTCTAAACACTTGTTATATTTTGATTGGATCCTATTATGTGAATTACAGGTGGTGCATGCTCAAGCATTCTAAAGGAGAACCTTTGGTACCTAACGAACAGAAAATTGAGGCAATTTGTAGATGAAAAAAGTCCAAATGAGTGAGAATAGCTGGAAATTGAGACAATATCAATGTTCAAACCAACCAACTCCAAAAATAACTACAAGCTTTGCATGCGCAAATGCAATAACAAGCATAACCTCAACAAAATGCAGAACCAGCTATACAAACCATATTCCAACCCATTACTAACCAAGCTCACATAGGAGAAATTAGTAAAGCGATTCAAGCAAACAATTTCAAGTTGAAGAAGGGGTTAATAATAATGGTTCAAAAAAATAATTTTGGAGGAAATGCCACGAACGATGCGAATGCTCATTTTGACATAATTTTCAGAGATATGCAGGACCATTAAGATGAATGGAGTTTCAAAAGACACAGTAAGATTACGCATATTCCCTTTTTTATTAAGGTATAAAGCAATATTTTGGTACAACACTCTTGGCTTTAGACCCATTGAGTCGTGGAACGAGATGTGTCAAAAGTTTTGCTTAAATTCCTTTTACCAAGAAAGTCCTTAATATTCAAGAGCGAGATCATGCAATTTCACCAATTAGTTGGAAGCCATTACATGAAGCATGAGAAAGATTTATGGAGTTATTAAGAAAGTGCCCTCAACACGGTTTTTCCAAAAACCAACAAATATGTTCTACAATGGTTTGAGCTGGCTCATGAAAGTTATGGTGGATGCTTCATCCATAGGTGCTTTGCTAGCAAAAAGCAACGACGAGGCAATAACCATTCTTAAGTAGATGGCGGCCAATAATTATTAATGGGCATCAGAATGATCAATGACGAAGAATGTTGCCATGGTGGGAAAAAATGACGTAATGACGCTATGACATAATAATTAGTGGCAATGAGAAACACGTTCAACATATTTACATCACAAAGCTTCAGATATTGAATGAGTCAATCAAATGGAGTTTCCATAAAGGAAGGCGTTGAAAATGTAAGTTTTGTCAACCAGAAAATTTTCAACAATAATTTTAGAGGCAACCAAGGAGGAAATCCATACCATCCGAGGATGAGAAAACATCCAAACAACGCACTCCAACCACCACTAGGTTTCTGGTGATAAACTGAGTGATCAACGAGAACAAGAATTTATATGTTCACCGCATTTATGTGTGAAATGAAGTCTCAGTTCGAGAAGAATGAAGTAAGGATAGATCAGATGGAGGAAAACATCACTCAAATGAATGTGTCGGTTAGGAACCACATAAAAGCACTCGAGACTCGAGTTTCGCAGTTGGCCACCATTATTAGGAACCAATATAAGAAATGACAATTTCTGAGTAACACATAAGTAAACCTCAAAGAATAAGTGAATGCAATTTATGTGAGGATTGGAACGCATTATGAAGGACCAAATATGTCAGACATTGACAAAGAACTTACGAAAGAGGTGGAAAGAGATGTCGAGGAGGTTATAGTTGAAGTAGAAATTAAATAAGTGGCCAAGAAGCCAAAATCTACCTTTATAGCCCTTAATATTTCTAATTAATGACCGTTTCTAGAAAGAAAAAAAATGAAAAAAGATTAATGAGTTGTTTTCTAATTTCTTAGATATTTCTCAAAAAATCCATATAATCATACCGTTTGTTGATGCTTTGATGTAGATGTAGAACTACTGGAGGTTCTTGAAGGAGGTGATAAGCAAGAAGAGGAGACTTGAGGATTATGTGACTGTGAACCTTATGGAGGAGTATAATGTGGCCATCTAAATTAAATCGACTCTCAAATACAAGGATCCCATGAGTTTCAATACTTCGTGCATAATAGGAGGAAGTTTGTTTACCACCACGTCATGTGATCTCGGAGAAAGCATAAATCTTGTACGGTTATCTATTTTCAAGAAATTGGAAATTGGAAGCATTAACCCGACTATCACGCTCAAAATATCAGATCGAACCTTGATGTACTCCAAGGGTATAGTCGACACTTCTACTTCCACGTAAATTTCATAGTGTTAGATATGGAAGAAGAAAAGAAGGTGTAATTGATTTTGGGGAGACCATTTTTAGCGACAAGTCGAGGCCTTGTGATGTTGAAAAGGGAGAACTTACATTGCGTATTAATGATGAACATAAAGTTTTAAGAATTTATAACTATGAAAATATGTGATGGCGTATATCGAGTCGAAAAGTGTAAAATGATAGATGATTTTGACATTAATGTTGAAAATGTCTTGATTACAACAACGAATCAAGTTTTGTACAACTCTCTTAGTTCTTATTATAATGTTGGTAAAATTATTGATTGTGTGCAAGAGATACGAATAAAGGAAGGCGATAAACATAAGGAAAAATGATGAAACGGTGTCGGCATCACCGTTTGTAGAATCGACCTCTTGATGGAAGAGTACGTCTAGCTAAAAGAGAAAAATGAAGCACTTGTTGGGAGGTAGCCCAACATTGTAAGGTACATATGTAGTTTTCTTTTTAAAAATTGAGACTTTTACCCAATATTGACTTGGCTAGCGACCACTAGACTGGTCACTAGTGGGTGGCATTTTGAAGGAAAGTACTATCGACCTGAGTATTGGTTAATAGTGTTGTCACTATTGGAGCATTTTATCAAAGGCAAACTATTGACCTGACTATCAGTTGATACTGTGGTAGATAATTGGCCAAAGACGGGTATAAACCTAGAAAAATAGAAAAAAGAATTTACTTTCATTTCTCTACTCTTAAACACACAAAACCCTTACCTATGAAAAATCTTCATTTTTCATTCAATTATCAATAAATTTGTTTTTTAAACACAAACCATATCAAGAAAACCCCACTTCATCATCATAAATCCAACAACAAGGTATGAAATCTTCAAATTCTCAACTAGGGTTCTTCAATTTTGAACTGAGGGATTTTTGATGACTTGGTTCAAATTATACATGTATACTTGTTAGTTGATGATTAGTATTGTATATGTTGATGATTTCTTATGGGTGGTTGTGGGATGCTTCAAGATTTAAATATGAGTTTGAATTTTCATTGGGGAATTTTATCGAACACTTGATATGAATGCTTATATCTTAAATGTTTATACATTTGACATGTTTAAAGTAATGCTATGATGGTTATTGATTTTTGAAAATATGAATTTCTAGATATTGTAGCATTTAGATTGAATAATTTGACATAGGGGGGGATATTCATCCATTTAGGAGATAATTATTGAAACAATGATCAATTGGACTCGAATTTTTGAACTTTAAGTGAAATAATGCATGTTTTACATTTTTAAGTAAATACTTGATGATTTAGTCCATTATGAGTTTATGGAAATAACTGATGAATGATTGACTTTTGATACTTGGAATCAATACTAATGAAGCATTTTCTGTAGGAAATAACTTCATGACAAACAAAGAATCGACGAGGAGATAATCCCTTCCGAGCACTTTAGGTACGGGAACCGACCCCGTCACCACCTACATCTCCTCAACACTCATCCGAAGAAGAATATGAGTACATTCCAAACCTGGATACCAATCCAGGAGATGTCAGAGTCCACCTGTCCTCACTTGAAATCCAAAAGATATGGGAAGGATTTAGCTTATTAGGAGTCTGAGCAATGAAATACGTGAATTCAGCTTTCATGCAAGCGCTAGAGATTGAAGAAGATGTGAACTGACTCTTTAGTCAGATTAAGTGGAATGAAGGTCTAATGAACGGAAGATGGAAGAAGTCCAATATTATAATGTTCTGGACTTGAAAGCCTCAGAGATATGGAACCTAGTGTGTGCATGTTAACAGAAACAACGTTTAACGTCACCTGGGCTCTTGTTGAACAATTAATCTAACAATCGAACAACAAAAAGGGGGTCATTTACATTGGTTTCTTGATCACATCCATCGCCCAATGACTACTAATTCGCCTCCCCGAATGGGATATCATCCATGAAAGCATCAAGCTAGACATATAGCACTTGTGTGTAGTAGGAATAATCATTCCTCATGGTGATTAATACTTGTTCCAAGAATGGGCGAACGATGACTTCCCGCTTCCCAACCCGGCATTCACCTCACCCGAAAATCTTCAGGAAAGAACGAATTGGAGCCTCGACTTCTAATAGCATCGGATGGTCATATGAGATTTTAGAGGCAAGCATGTCAATGATGACTAGGTTGGACCCTCGTGACGCCAATTGAGGGAAGAGCATGATTCCAACTGAATTGATTGGTTAAAAGAGCAAGTGGATGAGATTCATGAAAATCAAGCCGAGAGGCGGCAATATTACAAAGAATGATGCGGATGGTGAGGCAAATGAATAACTTCCGCATCGCTCGTCTTGATATTTGTGAATTTCGACTAAATTAAGCCACTCACTATCTTTAAACTTATCACTACTTTGTAGCAAATAAGTTTTGGATGGAGTGCGGCTTACTTCGGTCTTATATATTATGTTTTTGCATTTTCATATAGGATTGCATTAATTAGTTTTCAAATTATTGTCTTATGTTTCTCATTTTTTCTTTTGCTTGCACATTTAATTACTTTTTATATTTAGAAATAAAAGTGTGGATGATTAATGGTCTGTAATAATATATTATAATATTTTGATGGAATTGCATTTGTATGAACCTCTTTTGTAATTATGTTGATGATGTGATAAGGATGAGTTGATATTCGATTTTTTTTGTATGTATACAAAACATATACTTGAACAAGGTTGTTACACCATAACTGAAAATTTCATATTTTCTTGTTTTTGAAATAAATGATATGCTTGTGAGATTTGGGCCTTTTTACTAACAAATCTTAAAAGCAGTCGTTTTCTTTCTTGAGTGATTTTTGGTCATGAGTGTATCTATTTAGAACTTGTCTTGGTTTTTTCTCGAGGTTGAAAATGTACGGATCAAGTTGAAAATGATTTAAGCAGTTTTTTGAAAACCCAGTTTCGACGTTGTACATATATAAACTATTACAAATAAAATTATCCTTAGTTAACCCTCATTTGAGCTTCTATTTCTTATTCCTTGATATCCATGAGCTTAATACATGTTCTTGATAAGCCTTTTTAAGAGTTTGAATCTGAGAGTTTAATATTGAGTTGAATGATGCTGGGTGTAAGGAGTTATTAAAAAAAGCCTATGCTTAAAGGCTATTTATGTTTTTCTTTTAGATTGTAAATAAAGAAGCCATTTAAAAAGGGTCAAATAAATACAATAAGTTAGTTGTATTTGGTTGAAAGATTAGTTCATAAAAGCTATATTCTTTCAAAATCTTTAAGTTCTTATGTTAAGGTGAAATACAAAAGTTTCAAAAGATATAATTGAGGGTATTGTTTTGTAGATTTTGGTGGTGACGAAAATATAAGGGGTTCATGACTTGGTATTATTGGAATTCGATTGATTATAGAGATCAATGAGTTTTTAGCTTGTTGGAATTAAGAGAAAACGAAAATAAACGAAATTAAAGTAAGTAAAGGAAATGAGACTAAGTGCGAGTATTTCGTATGCCTCGTGTGTATGTCGTATTGAAATTGCAAGCAATAATCAAAATAAGCAATAAAAATCAAGGAAACAACAAAGTACAAGCATGAAAACCTAAGGTACAACTACGCATGCATGATCATAAAATCTAAATAATGCGAATCTACGAAAATCAAAAGCACCAATGGAAAGAGTAATAAAAGTTGACGTGAAAGTCAAAAATATTTTGAAAAATAACTAGAAACAAAGAGTAGATCTAGGATTCAACATAAAACCATACATGAAAATAAAAACCAAAATAAAGCATATGAAATACTTGAAATAAAAATGATCAAAGGCCCGGTCTATGATCAAGGTGTGTCACTCACCTAGATTTCATAATCCAAATCACAAGTCTAACAATAAATCTAAGAGTTAAGGCAAAATGCATAAATGAAAGAACAAGCTTGAAATTGAAGAACAAGGAATAATATTAAGGAAAAACTTACTTGAATTAAAGTAGAGAAACAAAAACTTTAATGAAATTGCAATCCAAAATAAAATCCAAGTGATGACTTGAATTCTTCTTGAGCTTACAAATCCAAGGAAAAACTTTAAATTAAATCTAAGAACTAGAGAGAGAAATTAAATACCAAACCAATGCAAGAGTTGGGAGAATGAGAGATCATCTCTAACTAATGAGAGATCTATCTATTTATACTAGGTCAAATAAGGGTAAATGGGTTAAATTAGCCTTAACGGCTTAATTTACCGGGTTTGACAAGGTTTTGACCCGGAATGGCACCTTGGCTTGAAGTTCGGCATGATTTGGCTCGAGGTTAGGTTTGGTTTGGGCGTGGCTGGACGACCTTGGCACGATCCAACGCGCATCTTTGCGGCATTGGCGCGCAGATCTCGGTAGTGCTGGGTGGAGGCATCAGGCGTGCCACGCGGGATGGCAGGTGGCATCGGCAGGTGTGGGCGGGACTCGACGTAGGTGTTTGAAGAGTTTTCGTGGTGTTGAAATGAATCAACGGGATCATGGCTCGGTATTATCAGAATTTGATTCAATTGAAGTATTCAATGTGTTTCAAACTTTGAAAAGTAAGGGAAAATGAAAAGAAAGCAATTAAACTAACTAAACTAAACCAGAAAATGAAATTGCAAGTGGGTAGGATGCCTCGTCGTATGCCTCAAATAGAAAATTGAAAGCAATAATGAAAATAAGCAAGAAACTGCAATGTTTCACCAAGTACAAGCATGCATGCACAAGGTACAACTATGCATAAAACCCTAAATAAAGCAAATTAACTAAAATTGAAAGCATAGATGTAAAGAGCAATGGAAATTAACAAGAAATTTCAAAACTTTAAGGAAAATAACAAGCAACAAAGAGTAGAGCTAAGATTTAACCTAAAACTATGTATAAAAATAAAATTGCAAATAAAGAATAGCAAAATCTCAAAATCAAGATGATCCAAGAGCCGATCTATGATCTAGATGTGTCACTCATCTAGATTCCATAGTCAATTCATAAGTTTCATCATGAATTTAAGGTGCTAAGACAAAAAGCATAAAATGAAGAACAAAGCATGGAAATGTAGAACAAGCATGGAATTAAAGTATAAAACATGAAATCAAAGTATAAAACATGAGATTGAAAGGTAACTTACTTGAATGAAAGGAAAGAGTAGCAAGCTTGAATTAAATTGCATCAAAAGTAACAATCCAAAGGAGTATTTGGATTCTTCTTAGGCTTACAAACCCAATGAGGTGCTTGAAATTAAATCTAATCTAGAAAAGGAAATTACATGAAAGCTTGAAATTGAATCTAAAACCTAAGAGAGAGAAATTAGATCTTAAAAACTAGAGAGGATTTTTAATCCCAAACCCATGCTTGGGTTGGGAGAAAATGAGAAGTGTCTTCCAACATGAAAGAAGTCTCCTCTTTATATTACATTTAATTAGGTTTAAATGGCTAAAATAGCCTTAGAGGCTTTAAATTCCCGGGTTTGACCAAGTTTGACCCGGAGGCACCTTCCTAGACCCTTGGCTAGCTTTTTGGCACATTTTGGCTTTATATGGCTCGAGATGGCTCGACCATGGCTCGATGTGGCTCGGCCATGGCCGAGCCTGGGCGCAGGTGGCCGGCAGGCATGGGCGGGCGCTTGTGGGCATGGGTTGAGCAGGCGCGTGGATGGCTGGGCATGTTGGCGCGCGGACTGGCGAGGCATGGCGAGTGCTGGCGAGCGCGGGCGACGCCTGGCGAGGGCTGGCGAGTTGTGTGGCAAGCGCCAGGCGCTGTGTGGGCGGGTGCTGCGCGTGGTGTGCGGGCGTCTCGGCAGGCGCTGTCGGCAGGCTTGCGGGCGCTGCTCGGACACTGGGTAACCCAGTGTGGGCAGCGCCACCCAGTGTGGACAGTTTGGCGTGAAGTTTGGCGAGCCTTGGCTTGCGCTGGCGCTACTTGGCGTGCAGTTTGGCGTGCCCTGGCGAGCCTTGGCTAGTATTCCAGAGAGTTTGGCGTTTTGGAGCCTCTCTTTGGCACCGATTTTGGCACTCCTTGGCACGGCTTGGCTTGAACTTTGGCCCTTAATGCCTTTACCTATAAAAATAGAATTTTGAACATAAAAACCCAAGATTTTCACCAATCCTCAAATCAATTGAACCATTAAACCAATTAAATATGAAATTAACTAGAAATACGAAAAACAACAAAAACAAGAAAACAAGCGAAAAACCTAAATAAACATGACTCAAAACTACTAAAATCAACATAAAACTCTAATTAAAAATATGAGAAAAATTGATGACTTAAATGCATTGCTCGTATTACTCTTTCTTAAATGCAAGCCAAATCGATGACTTCTTATCCAAAGAGATTTTTGAGGGTGTACGCTCAATTCACTCAAGTGTATATAGGATGTGTTTACGCTCAAGTCGGTCAATACATGCACCTTGTCAAGATTTCACAAATCGGACGCTCGAAATTGCTCAAGTACATGACCAAATAAGAATCGAAAGAGGTCTTTATTAAGGGTTGTAATTTTGGCTCTTTGGTAAGGTATGGAACTTTTGGATATAGTGGTTAACATACGATCAAACGTGATCAATAACACACAAAATCCTAATTTCTAAAACCCGAAGCTTATAATCGCTTCACCTTTCCCAATTCACCAAACTCTCATTCGAAACCCTTTCGTATACTCACACGCTTTTCCGACTTTTATTTCACAACACTTCGAAACTTTTTGAATTTTCTTCTTTTTACTAAACTTAGCCTTTAAATTAGGCTTTTTACTTGAACGCACGCTTTATCACTTTTTGTGATTTGTGTGGGAGTATTATTATTATTATTTTTTTGTATAAGCAACTCAAAATCCGAAACCCACAATAGATTTCCCACACATCTCTCGTCAACTAACAATAAACTCTCCCACTTTACAAATTACGAAGATACAAGAGCTAACATTAGGCTCGGCTAATAAGAAATGGGACATAGGCTCAAGGGGGCTCATTTGGGATTTTTAAAGTAGCTTACGTTTATGGATATGGGCGGAACAAGGGTGATATATGTGCCTCTAAGTCATTTTCGAATTCAGTCATGTACGAGCAAAATCAAACCTCCTCAATGCAATTTCCGTAAAAATGCAAGCAAGCCGATAAATCACACAAGGCTACTCACTAGTTTGCACTTAATTTGGGAGCAAAATTAAAAGATCTTTCAGAGCTTTGCAATCTTTTCATGAGAAAATGTTGATTATATATATATAGGCGGGTTTGGACGAAGAACAAACATTCAACCCTTCACACAAGAGGCCATAAACATGCAAAAACCCGACAAGTAAACTACTCAAACTTCCAAGCACGTGGAGTTGTTCAAACATGTAATCGAGACACCAAAGACACAAAAATCAACTCAACCATATAAAAGTGCAAGTAGTAAGCGTCACTTCGCCAAGAATGCGTCACTTCGCCAAGGCTCGAGTTAAGAACAACAAATCATGCTTGACCAAAACCCGGAACCTAACCGCCTACCCACCCTACACTTAAACCATCCATTACCCGCATTTTAATGAGAACCAAGTAAAAGGAGGGTGAATAGAAACTTCCTCAACCGAGCGAGTTGTGGTCGAGCTCAGTAGGGTCCACCTAAGCATCTAAGCAATTCAAGCGAAAATCGAGCATGGCTAGTAACTCCCGGCTCCACGGATGCTACTCACTTATCCATTCGACCAAGGTTGGAGTTGACAAACAAGACCTAGAAAAGAGAATCACACGAAATTAAAAACACAAGGAAATATGTACATGAACTCAAAATTTTTTTTTTTCAAATTTTCAAATATTTTTGGATTTTTCAATAAAAGAAAGAAAGAAAGAAAAAGAAAGAAATGGAAAGAACTTGGGTTGCCTCCCAAGAAGCGCTTGTTTTACGTCATTAGCTCGACGTACTCCCTGTTTGATCAAGGTGGATAGATAACGGGAGGGTCCACCAACACAATTTCCTCCTTGTCAGGAGGATCCACTAGTTGGAACATTCTTCGCGCATTGCATAGTTCATATAAGATCCGCCAAAAATCAAACGTTCCATGTATCATATCGGCTCGATGGTCGGGTGGAATGGTGGTTTTGTAGTGGCCCGATGACTCATCTAGGAATTGAAAAGAATAGTGGCCGGTTAGTGATTCCATTGGGCAAATAGGAGTCATCATGGGTAGATCTTCGGGTGGAATTGTTGTTTTGAAGTGACCCGAGGACTCATCCCAAAAAACAAAAGGAGTAATGGATGGGTATCTTTTCTAACATGTGGTCGAGCAACGGGGAAGGGAAACGATTTTTCTTGGTAGCCACATTCAACTTTGCACTATCGACCAATATCCTCCATCCCGTTTTATCCTTCGGGGCCATCAACCTTCCTTTTTCGTCCTCGGTCATCTTTTCGTCGTCCACGGACTTCTTAATATTTGGATTCAAATGCCTTTGAAATTCTCGAGATAATGTGACATCATCCTCCAAAACAAGTTTATGCAAGTAAGTCCAAGGGCTAGCTCCTTTTATCACTCAGGGTTTCCAACCAATATCCCCCTTGAGAACTTTAAGAATATCAACCGACCTCTCCTCTTCACCTCGGTTCGAGCTAGCCAAGATGGTAATCGACTTGCACTCCTCCTCTTTCTCGAGATAATCATCAAGTCTTCCCATCTTATCCTCTATAATCTCCACCCTAAGAAAATCCTCAAGTTTCTTGATGGAAACGACTCTCAACCCATCATCAACAATCTCCACCCCAAGAAGATCTTCAAACTCTCCAATCTTCTCATCAATGATCACCACCTCCCCCACCGAAAATATGTCGTTGCCCTCAACGGCACACCGAGAATCATCTTCACATAAACCGGGGGCACATAGAGGCACAACGTACTCATCGTCAAGAACAAGGGACTCATCTTCAAGAGAAATGGGCTCATCCTCACAACATCCCTCAATATCGATGTCTGGGCTAACCACATCCTCATTAATAAAATTCTCAATATAAATCCGTTCGACCTTGGCCTTGACGAATTCTATATATACCCATTCTTCACAAGACTCTTTTGAAGTAAAGGGCAAAGGATCAAGAGAGTTAAAATCATCCGAAAATAAAAACAAGTCCTCTTCTGACGGCGAGGCAACCAAATCAAGTACCCCACACTTATCGGGGAACGTGACCAGAGGAATAGGTGAAGGTTGACTTGAGAATTGGCTTGTAATGGCCCATGGATCCGGATCGGGAGGTGGAGTAGTAGAAATCACCGATATATTCTGATGATAAGGGCCCACAGGAGAAGTAACAACTGGATAATGAGTCGGCGATGGAGCAAAAGATAGCATAGCATAATCGGGTTCCACATGAAGTCCATGATCCCCATACACGTTCTCCAAGGGATGCGTTGGCGAGGAGAGTTCCGGGAAATCGGTAACATGACCACGCGATCCACACCATCCACATCCCAAAAAAGGTCTACTAACATCTCCCATAGTGCGGATGGGAGAGCCACATGTGATATTGGAGCCCGGACCACCAAACAACTCATACTCTTCGAGATCTTGAGGGGATATGGGTATGCTCGTCCCAAAATAGCAATCCGGAGTAGAAGAACCTTGATGCATAGTCGGACCATGAACGAGAATGCCATTACCACCATACGGGGTGGGACTCGAATATCCACCCCCCACATTTCCACTTGGAGTCGTAGTCGGCATAGGATTGGAATGAAAAATGGGAGGGGCTCCATATGGGCTGGGCTTCGAGCGACGCATATTTGAATTATATTGAGTAGTATCATAGCCATACGGGCCGGAAGTTGGGCTTTGCACGTTCGGAGAATAGCGAGGAGCATCATAGCCATACGGGCGGGAAGTCGGGGCTTGCACTTTTGGATAGGGACTTTGAGCCCCATAACCCCCCAATGAACCATTTATGCCCAAAAAACTATCAAAACCCGACATGGTTTGCACCATGCCCTCCCATGCCGGGACTCCCATAAACGTAGCCACCATTGGCAACGTGGTTTGCACCATGCCCTCCCACGTTGCCATACCCATTATACAATGTCTCATTCCCAGCATGGTTTGCACCATGCCCTCCCATGCCGGGAATGTATCCACTATAGTTATAGTTATACGTGCCTTGCATACTCAAACAAAAAAAAATGTCAAATAACAAAACAAGCCAAAAACAAAAAGAAATTATAATCAAATCGAAAACCTTAACCAAGCCGAGTCGAAACGGTGCCATTTTGCTTGAAGAGTTTTCGTGGTGTTGAAATGAATCAACGGGTTCATGGCTCAGTATTATCGGAATTTGATTCAATTGAAGTATTCAATGTGTTTCAAGCTTTGAAAAGTAAGGGAAAATAAAAATAAAGCAATTAAACTAACTAAACTAAACTAGAAAATGAAATTGCAAGTGGGCAGGATGCCTTGTCGTATGCCTCAAATAGAAAATGCAAAGCAATAATGAAAATAAGCAAGAAATGCAATGTTTCACCAAGTACAAGCATGCATGCACAAGGTACAACTATGCATAAAATCCTAAATAAAGAAAATTAACTAAAATTGAAAGCATAGATGTAAAGAACAATGGAAATTAACAAGAAAGTTCAAAACTTTAAGGAAAATAACAAGCAACAAAGAGTAGATCTAAGATTTAACCTAAAACTATGCATAAAAATAAAATTGCAAATAAATCATAGCAAAATCTCAAAATCAAGATGATCCAAGAGCCGATCTATGACCTAGATGTGTCACTCATCTAAATTCCATAGCCAATTCATAAGTTTCATCATGAATTCAAGGTGCTAAGACAAAAAGCATAAAATGAAGAACAAAGCATGGAAATATAGAACAAGCATGGAATTAAGCATAAAACATGAAATTAAAGCATAAAACATGAGATTGAAATGAAACTTACTTGAATTAAAGGAAAGAGTAGCAAGCTTGAATTAAATTGCATCAAAAGTAACAATCCAAAGGAGTATTTGGATTCTTCTTAGACTTACAAACCCAAGGAGGTGCTTGAAATTAAATCTAATCTAGAAAAGAAAATTAAATGAAAGCTTGAAATTGAATCTAAAACCTAAGAGAGAGAAATTAGATCTTAAAAACTAGAGAGGATTTTTAATCCCAAACCCATACTTGGGTTGGGAGAAAATGAGAAGTGTCTTCCAAAATGAAAGAAGTCTCCTCTTTCTATTACATTTAATTGAGTTTAAATGGGCCAAACTAGACTTAGAGGTTTTAAACTCCCGAGTTTGACCAAGTTTGACCCGGAGGCACCTTCCTAGATCCTTGGCTAGCTTTTTGGCAAATTCTGGCTTGATATGGCTCGAGATGGCTCGACCATGGCTCGATGTGGCTTGGCCATGGCCGAGCCTGGGCGCAGGTGGCCGACAGGCCTAGGCGGACGCTTGTGGGCATGCGGCTAAGCAGGCGCGCGGATGGCTGGGCATGTTGGCGCGCGGACTGGCGAGGCATGGCGAGTGCTGGCGAGCGCGGGCGACACCTAGCGAGGGCTGGCGAGTGCTGTGGCAAGCGTTGGGCGCTGAGTGGGCGGGTGCTGCGCGCGGTGTGCGGGCGTCTCGGCAGGCGCTGTCGGCAGGCTTGCGGGCGCTGCTCGGACACTGGGTAACCCAGTGTGGACAGTTTGGCGTGAAGTTTGGCGAGCCTTGGCTAGTATTCCAGAGAGTTTGGCATTTTGGAGCCCCTCTTTGGAACCGATTTTGGCACGCCTTGGCACGGCTTGACTTGAACTTTGGCCCTTAACGCCTTTACCTATAAAAATAGGATTTTGAACATAAAAACCCAAGAATTTCACCAATCCTCAAATCAATTGAACCATTAAACCCAATTAAATATGAAATTAACTAGAAACACAAAAAACAACAAAAACAAGAGAACAAGCAAAAAACCTATATAAACATGACTCAAAACTACTAAAATTAACATAAAACTCTAATTAAGAATATGAGAAAAACGCCACAATTACATGCAAAATAGCAGGCGCGCACGGGGCTTCGCAGGCAGGTAGGCGAGGGGCGCTGGCGCTCCTGCGCGTGCGGTGTTGTGCTTCCTAGCACTGGTTTGCGCACGATGGCACGCACGGGTGTGGGCGGGACTGTGCGGGGCTGCACGCGGGCGTGCGAAATTGGCGTGCCTTGGCGTGCATCAAGGCCTGACATGAGTCTTGTCTTGCCATGGCAAGGCTTGGCTATCATTTCAAAATTTTTGGCCATTTAGGAGCTTGCTCTTGACACGAATTTTTGGCACGTCTTGGCACAACTTGGCTTTGAGTTTTGGTATGCCTTCACCTATAAAATAGGAAGTTTGAATATAAGAACCCAAGAATTACTCCAAACCTCAAATTAATTGTACCCATTTAACCAAATTAAGTATAAAATCAAAAAAAAAACAAAAAACTCAAGAAATAATAAAATAAGAAAAACAACCAAATAACCTAACTAATCGACTCAAAAACTATTAAAAATAATATTAAACCCTAATTAAAAACACGAGAAAAATACCACAATTATATGCAAAACAGGTATTTTTGGTATTTGTGTGGATTAGTTCGCATTATAGTGAATTTTATTCAAATATTCCATACCTAACCAAAGAGCATAACCTACAACCTTACTAATAAAAACCTATTTGTTTCTTATCATTTCACACACACCAAGCAATGGAGAGATATACATTTACTAATCAAACACTTGTGTTATGAGCAAAACACTTACTTTGTAAGAATCGTTGATTTTGAAAATAAGAGTTAAAGGTATTAAAAGTGTTTTGACCAAGTTCTTGATGTTGTGTTTATAATTTGAAAATTGATACTTACGAAGCAAAATATAACATCATCATTTTCCATGTCCATACTCGTATTTATTTCTATATTTTTCTTTATTTTGTTTCTAAGAGGACGAATAAACCCTTAAAATTGGGGGAGTTTGATAAACATAGTTTTAAGCATATTTTGGGACTTATTTAGTTTGGTTTCAACTACTGATTGTGCCTATATAACGCCATTCACCTTCATTTCACATTATTTGGATGTTATTACGTGCTTGTTTTTTTTTTTGGTTGTTGTTATTGTTTTTGTAGGATATTGAAGCTTACTTGGGTTTAAAGATGATGATAATAAAGATCTGTACTGGAGCCAAGGAAGGAGAATATTTGATGATTCCTAGAGCAAGACCATATGAGCCCACTAGACTAGAGGAGGATGGGAGCCCACTATCGACCTGAGGAATAGCCGATAGTGTGGTTGCTACTAGAGGCCGATTTATAAAGTGTTATCGACCAGGCTATCGGTCGATAGCCAGGTTAATAATGACTTAAATATTACAATCTTGAAATTAAAGGTTGAGATTTGAATTTTGCTATAAAGGGCGGTAAGAAGAGGTCTAAATACATCAAGTTTGAAGGAGAAAACTTCACCTTATCATATTATCATCCACCATAGTTTAGTTTTGATTTTCTTTTGAAGAATCGTAGAGTTTGAGAGTGAGAAACGAAACAATAGGAATCAAGGATCGACATTAACCATTTTTGGTTATTTCTATCCTTACTTTACATTATGCCTATTATATATTCGATAAATTGTGTGAATGACTTGTTGAACATGTCTGGCTAAGTTCTTTATTTCGGGACTTGGAATAACAATGATTGAGTAATGTTATAATACTTCTTTCAATTCAAGTATGGTCCCTTTGCTATTTTTGTATTTTGATTTCATGATCATAGTGATAATCAAAATATACACGATTGATTGAAAATGAATGATATTTGCATATCATTGTGAAAGCCAAACTCCATAATATTCCATAATATTTGCATATTTTTAATTAATTTATTTATAATTGTTGTTTGTAGCGACAACACCCAAACTCATTTTCTACCATTTTGATAAAAATCATATTATCTAAATTATTTATTTTCAATCTTACACCTTTATATGGTCCTTGTAGGATTCGATTTTATTTCATACTATATTTATATCGTATACTTGTTTTTAGGTACAGCATTTCAACGAATAGGTTTTTATTACTCGAACCAATCCTTAAACATGGAGTAGTCATCAACACACCACGGCCCCACACGACAGCGATTATGATGGAAATTGATGGTGGAACGGTGGTTCGACGATTCTAAGCGGCTGGATTGTAGGTATCAACCTGACATTGTTGGTAATGTGGATGACATGGCGCACTGCTTCGGGCTCCAACTTGAGTCGTAAAGTCACTCAAAAAACCTTGGATTTCATTTTGTCGAGGCGAATTTAATCTGAATAATAAGGATACAGGCGTAACTATTGATGTGGTTGAATATAGGTATTGAGTTAGATACTAGTCATGTGTACGATTAAATCTCTTCCATTAGTTTTGATAATGTTGAGTGAATCCTAGTTTCAATGAGATAATTATCTGTGTTTGAGTCTGTTTACAAAGATCATTGTATTGAACGTTCTTCATTGTAATACAAAGATCATTAATAAGTTCTTAGTTTGTCATTTCTATATTGATTCCATTCGGTTGACATTTGATTCTATATTTTATTATTTTTTTATGTTTTGAAATGTTGCAATATTGTCAGCATTTGACCGATTATGCGATTTTTAATGTGATCATTAATTTAATTATGTTATATATGGCGTGATAGAAAATTTACTCGTTTCATTTTGTGTTCATTTTCATTAGATTAGAAGTAAGCAAGCAAATTGAGCTCGATAGGAAGTAAACGTTGTTGTGGTGATTAATAGTTACTCTATGTTACTGTGTAGAAATTATTGGGCATTGACGAGGATTGTTGGAATAAAAAGCTTTTTAACTGCTTTGCTTGTGTATATATGGCCCATCTTTGCTTTTGTCCTCCACGAATCATTTTTGTTGACACACTCCTTACAAATCTTTATATTTGTATAGTTGCTAATATCATTTTTGAATATTTATCACTCTTTTAAGTGTCTTCGTTTACTGTATACTACGTGAGTCTGCCCTATGACAAAAAAAAAAAAAAAAAAAAAAAACTTTTAAAATCATGTAACTGAATTATAATAACAAACTACCAGTTCCTGAGCATGATATAACACATATGCATGGTTGGTTCATGATTTTTTTTTTTTGGCAACCGTCATTATCTCTAGTCTCGTGACCTCGTCAATCATGTGATTCTCTGTGACATAAATTTATTTGCAAAGTCTTATTCTTTTACCTTTTTATTTTTGTCTTTTACTTGTGAATCTCTATTTAACCAACGCAGTTTTGTTGAATAGAATAACCTTAATCGGTGGAGGTGTGATATCTGGATGCTAAAGACCGGTTTAGAAAACTAGCATGTAATTTTTGCCCCAATGCCTAGATATTTTTTATTAAGCCTGTTTCGGGATTTTTTTATTAATTTCAAAAGAATTTTCCAGTTATTTCTCACATATTATTTATTTCCCATTTCTTGACATGTTTTTTCATTCAATATAATTAATCATTTCCCATGATTGATGTTGGTTTATGCATGTTTAATTTCCAATCCATTATATGTAAGTTGATCTTTGGTTGATTCGAATTTGATTTATATCCCAACGTATAATTTCAATTCTAAGTTATATATGGGTAGTCATGTATATACTTGTGTAGTTGAGATGTTTGGATCATAGTTACAAAACATTATTTGACGAATTTAATTATATTGTATTCAACCATATGCGAAATAGATTAGCGCTTTATTTATCCTTTATTTGGTGATTTTATATTAATTATTTATTATATTTTGTTGTTCTTTCTTACCCTAGGGATTCTGATGTATTTGTAATTTCGTATGGAGAGTTCATAGTTACAAAAACATTATTTGACGAATTTAATTATATTGTATTCAACCATATGCGAAATAGATTAGCGCTTTATTTATCCTTTATTTGGTGATTTTATATTAATTATTTATTATATTTTGTTGTTCTTTCTTACCTTAGGGATTCTGATGTATTTGTAATTTCGAATGGAGAGTAATAGTGCGAATGTCGTTTTGGTGCTGGTTTACACGAGATATTTGGCGTATTCATTAGACATGTTCAACGATTCGGAATTGGCGGTTCACGATTCGAACCGTTAATTTGGTTTGTCAGAAAATCACATACAACACCGAATAGTGAAACTTACCTGTTGCCGGCGGTTTGTGAACTGCCGGTCCACGGTTTGACCACAGCTCACTATGGCTGGTTTGTTTATTAATATTTTTTTTATTATTTTTGATTTTCTTCTCTATGTTTATTTATTTTTAAATTAAAATATTAGGTTATATAAAAAAATTGAAATAATACTTTTAATAAATTTATTAAAATAAAAAGAAAGTAAACTTGAACTATTTAAAATATTTAAAGTTAATATAAGAAATTTTAATTAAAATATTTAAAATTTTTGAAGTTAAGATTTTTAATTTTTCTATTATTATAATACTTTTTAAAATGTATGAGGTTAAATTAGAAAGGGGTTTTGACCAATTAGGCCAAAAGCAAAGAGCCACATTCTATTTAGGCCAAACGTTTTTTTATATATTTTTTATATTTAACTCCTATATATACATTACAAATTTGCCCCTGTTGAAACTAAACTAAATTAATATAAACCCTCTTTATAATACGAGGCAAATAATACGAGATAAAAACTTCTTTATAATGCGTTGTTCTTTGATTTGATGTTCACACGACATTACAATTCACACAATTTTAAGAATACAATTCACACGATTTTCAGAATCGGAGCAGTTTGAATTTCATACTTTGCTTTATATAATTTCATACTAAATTTAACAATTCACACAATTTACAAAATTTTTATACTTTCCTTTATATAATTTCATACTAATAAAATTTCATACTAAATTTAACAATTCACACCATTTACAAAATTTTCATACTTTCCTTTATATAATTTCATATTAATAAAATTTCATACTAAATTTAACAATTCACACAATTTACAAAATTTTTATACTTTCCTTTATATAATTTCATACTAATAAAATTTCGTACTAAATTTAACAATTCACACAATTTACAAAATTTTCATACTTTCCTTTATATAATTTCATACTAATAAAATTTCGTACTAAATTTAACAATTCACATAATTTACAGAATACTCTCCTTTATGTAATTTCATACTAATAAAGTTTCGTACTAAATTTAACAATTCACACAATTTATAGAATAAAAGCAGTTTGAATTTCATACTTTCCTTTAAAACTTCATACTAATAAAATTTAATAAAATTTAAATGGATTTGATTGGTCCTTTTAGTATGATCAATTCACACCATTTTCAAAATACAATTCACACAATTCTCAGAATCCAACCAGTTCGAATATCAATTCACACCATTTTCAAAATACAATTCACACAATTCTCAGAATCGAACCAGTTCGAATTTCATACTAATTTGGAAACGACTATTTCATACTAATTTCATACTAATTTGGAAAAGACTTTTAGAATTTCATACTAAGATTTTGATGTGTTATGATTGAATTTCATACCATCTTTCTATATACCATATTCTGAAAAATTCCATACTTATTATTTTCTTGTTAACGGGCATGATTGAATTTCATACATGTTTTTTTTTAGAATTCCATACATGTTTCTATGAGTTTTTAGAATTTCATAAAATTTGACATTACAATTCACACAATTTCCCCATTATAATTCACACAATTCATACATGTTTTTTTTTAAGAATTTCATACATGTTTCTATGAATTTTTAGAATTTCATAAAATTTGACATTACAATTCACACAATTTCCCCATTATAATTCACACAATTTTTAGAATTTTGTTGGAAAAGCCTCGTATTCATGTTTTGGAATTTGTTGTGAGCAGTTCGATTTTGTTGGAATTTTGTTGTTTCACGCAAGTCGTTGAGAGAGTTTATTTAGGGGCAATACAGCCCATTTTATTTATAATTATTAATTAATAAAATTAACTTTATTTTTAATTATTAATTAATAAAATTAACTTGGCCTTAATGAGATAAAATATTTTAAAGTAACTAAACGGTAAAGAGAAGTTTTGATTTGGTACTAATCGGGAATTTCCCCAATTAGAAAATAGAACTAACACTTTGAAATTCTGAATTAATTAAAATAATTATATTACAAGAGTATTTGAAATTTTGAAGTTAAGTGAGAAAATAGAAATAACATTATTAATAAATTCAAAAAAAGTAAACTAAAAATAAATTGTACTTGAACTATCTTCATTTATTTGAATTTAAAACTCACTTTTAATAAATTCAAAAAAAAATTAAAAAGAAATTGGACTCGTACTACTTTCAAATATTTGAATTTAAAATCTGAAATTTTAATTTCAAATAAATGATGATAGTTAAATAGGTATCACTTACCTTAGGAATCAAAGTTAGCTTAGTTCTCATTTACCTTACTTACCTTAGGAATCAGAAGCGGTGGTGTGGGGGGGTGTCATACTCATCAATTTGATGAATCGTTGCTAGATCTCGTATCATGATACGTCTCGCTCTATTCATCTTCATTAATAACGATTTTTTGTTTGCGTCGATCGGTATTGACCCAATCATACAACAACATTTGATACTCGAGATTGTGAGGCCTAATATTGGAACTCAAAGTGATTTCCTTAATACCCACTAATTCAAAATATCAAACTCGCTGTCAGTTCATCCCCCCCCCCCCCAATGTTCCATACTCAAAAGTCATTGTTAGATAAAATTCAAGTTCTCTATAATGGTTAAAACCGAATGAGTAGCCCGAACACCACTTTTATTAGGATTACCACTTCTAGAAGAAGCTTGTCACCCAAAAGTACTCATAGGAAGAGGACCATCAAAATTTAAACTATATTCTGTATATATATATATATATCAAATAAAGACTTTTTCACATTTTGAATAATATTTTCAACTGAATGATATTTAAACTCTTCAAACGGCAATAAAGCATCATAATAACTGTTAAGATAAAGTTTTAAACCACTTTCTCTATTATTGGGATCTAGTAATGTAGCAACTAAAAATATATTTGGAATATAATAAAAATACTTCAACCATTTTCATTTCATAACAACAACACATTCTTCCAATTGCCCATTTTACATGCACCCCTAAAGATGAATACAATTTTAACACAATATTCAATAACAAGGTGAGAAGTAGAATAATAAACACCGAAAAATAAATTAGAAGTATCATCAAATACCTTTAAAAGTTTTTCAAATAATTATATGTAGTCCATTGGTTTATATATAACATGATTCTAATTTGTTGTTGGCTAAAAAATGAGCATAATAATTATCTATACGAATATGTATCTTTCAATAATTTATATGTGGAGTTCCAACGAGTAGGCACATCGATTAAAAAGATATTCCTTCAAACCCGTTTTCCTTACAAAACCTCACCCATTTTCGTTACAAAAATTTATTTTATGAATATACATGAGTGTCGGTTTTATAGGAGAAAGCTCATTTTTCAAAGCATTCAAACCATTTTGAGCACACAAATTCAAAATATGACATATGCATCTAATAAGGAGTAGCATTATGAAGTGTAAGTTTTTAGTGGTGTTAAAAGGGGTTCATGGCTTGGTATTATCGGAATTCAAGTGCTCGTAGGAATCAATGAGTTTTTAACTAAAGAGATTAAGAGAGAAAACCAAAATAAACGGAAACAAACAAAAAACTATGATGAACTATGAAAAGTAAAGCAAGTATTTTGAATGCCTAATGCGTGTGCCATATTGAAATTGCAAGCAATAACCAATAAAAAGCAAAGAAACAATAAGCTACAAGCATGAAAACCTAAGGTACAACTATGAATGCATGATCATAAAATTTAAATAATGCGAATCTACAAAAATCGAAAGCACCAATAGAAAGAGTAATAAAAGTTGACGTGAAAGTTAAAAGTTTTTTGAAAAATAACTTGAAACAAAGAGTAGATCTAGGATTTAACATAAAACCATGCATGAAAATAAAATACAAAATAAAGTATATGAAATACTTAAAATAAAAACGATCAAGGACCCGATCTATGATCAAGGTGTGTCACTCACTTAAATTTCATAAACCAAATCACAAATATAACAACAAATCTAAGAGATAAGGCAAAATGCATAAATTGAAAAACATGCAAGAAATTGAAGAACAATGAAGAAAATTAAGGAAACTTGCTTGAATTAAGAAAGAGAAACACAAACTTGAATGAAATTACAAATCAAAATAAAATTCAAGTGATGACTTGAATTCTTATTGAGCTTACAAACCCAAGAAAAAGTTTAAAATTAAATCTAAGAACTAGAGAGAGAAATTAAATCCCCAAACCCATGCAAGAGTTGGGAGGAGAGCTTTTTTGGGAGCTAATGAGAGATGTCCCCTTTATACTAGATTTAATTAAGGGAAAATGGGTCAAATTAGTCTTAAAAGCTTGGATTTCCTATTGTTGACCAAGGTTGACCCGAAATGACCTTGGCTTGATGCTGGGCGCGACTTGGCGAGGCGTGGCGAGGCTTGGCACGGGCGTGGGTGTGGCTTGGCAAGGCGCTGGGCGTTTGGCATGGGAGTTGGTGTCGCTTGGCAAGGCGTTGGACGCTTGGCATGGAGATGGGCGCTTGGCAAGGCATGGGTGGACACTTGGCGTGGGGGTTGGAGTCGCTTGGCAAAGCGCTGGGCGCTTGGCATGGCGTTGGGGGTTGGCAAGGCTTGGCGAGGCTGTTGGCATGGGCACTGGCGTGGGCTGGCGTGCGCCAAGGAGCCTGGCGTGAGTCTTGTCGTGCGTTGGAAAGGCTTGACTATCATTCCAGAATATTTCGCCATTTTGGAGCTAGCTTGTGGCGTGGATTTAGGCGCATCCTGGCACGTCTTGGCTTAAGGGCTGACTTGGGCCACAATGCCTTCACCTATGATATAGGAATTTTGAACCTAAAAACCAAAGAATTACAAAAACATCACTAATATTGTACACATAAGTTTTTTTTAAAACACCCGAGGGGTGAGATTTTATTAAGGGGATGTATTAAAAAACGTAGGATTACAAGGAAAATATTGAATGATACAAAGATAGAAACCTATTTTTTTAGAGAGACAACCCGGTAAATTAACAAAATCCCGAGAAATTAGACTAAACCTCATTTTAACCTAAAATATGGATAACTAAGTTGATCCATCCGGCATAAACTTTTACAAATTTTTGGTAAATCTTCAGAATTGTAAATAGTATTCCGTTGATCCCGACATCCGATATTAGCAAGAAAGTCGGCCAGTTTGTTTCCTTTGCGAAAAATGTGTGTCAATTTTGTATTACGGGCCGCTCGAAATTGTTGGATTCTTGAGATTGAATGCTACAAAGCCCAGTGTCTTGATTGGGCCGAGTTGGTTAATATCTGTCGGAGGCCCATTGCATCCAGCTCGATCCAGACTGGGTATGTTGGTAATTCTTTGAACATTTCCAGACCAAAAGCTAAGGATTGGGCTTCAGCTTCCATGTTGTTTTCTGCTTGGAAAAAAAATGGAGAAAGCCTTAATGACTTCTCCATCTGGTCCCCGAATAATTCCACCACCTCCGGCCTGATTTCCTTGAACTGAGCCATCTGTATTGATTTTAAACCAACCAAGCCTTGGCTTGATCCACCGCACCATGATCAGATTTGGCTGTGTCTTTTGATTAGAGACCTGCACATTAAATACCTGGGCCATCGATTTAATTCCCTTCCAAACACCAGGTTCCAGCCGGTTAGCAAGGTTAAAAATGTAGTTGTAAATTTTTCATTTGATTTTTCCAAAATTGAATTTTAAGTACCTGTACTTTGAGTCATTTCTGGAAGTCCAGTTAAACCATAAGGCCAGACATGGTATTAATACACTCAAATGTGATGTGTGTGTATGTGAGAAAGAGTTTGTCCAGAATTGTATAAGTAATCTCACATTTTTTGTTTGAGGTTTCTCCAAATTCAAAAGATTTGCAAAGTGATCCCAAATTCTTGAACTAACATCATTTTCAAAAATAGATGTTCTAAATTTTCAGATTTAAAATCAGAATAAGCTGGAGAATTAAGAGTACCTGCATAGTTACCACAATAGTGACACCTTGAAGCCAAATGTATCCCCCTTTGTTGCAGTTTTGAATCCACAGAGATCCTCCCATGCACCAATATCCAAAGGAATACAGAGATTGTTGGTGCACTACTATAGACTGCAGTTTCCAAGTCGGTTTTTTTCACTATTTAACGTCAGTCTTGCAACCGACGTGGAAACCACCGACGTGGACATTCACGTCGGTTTCTGAAAAACCGACGTAGAAAGACGTGGATCTTCCACGTCGGCTTTCCAGAAACCGTCGTGACTTTCCACGTCGGTTGTTTCCACGTAGGTTTCAGAACCGACGTTAAAAGGCAAAAAACCCGATGTGGATTATGTCGAACATCTGTTAGAAAACCGATGTCAATATGTCAAAACCAATGTTTTTTAACATCAGTTTCTGATGGTTACTGTTTAGTTAAAACCAAATTCTAAAAGTTGAAAATAAATGAAATAAATCCCATATTCACATCAACAACCATTGTCATCAATATGTTCTTAAAATTGAATACATCAAACAACCAACATAAATATGTTCTAAAAGTCTAATACAATGACACAGTCTATAGAGTCTAATCCATAGTTCGAATCCTCACACCAAATCAAAGTGAACTCATTAGTACACATATTCTACTGATCAAACAAACATGGAGAGGTATCACAGTATGCTGCAATCACAAGGGAAACTAACTAAAAAGGACACATCACCTGCAGCTTCATAAGTCCAGCTCGGAGAGGTGCAACATAACCAAGCGTCTTGGCAAAAGCGTCAGCCTCGGTTAAGAGAAACAAGATATCAGACTCAAAACAACAAAATGATGAAACACGAGTTTTGCACGATCAATGCAGTCTACCTTGAACTCAAACGCCCTGCTTACGAGGTTCAATGAAAAGCTCACAAGATGCTGGAGAGGTATCACAGTATGATGCAATCACCACTAAGAGAATTAGCATGCATATAAAACTGGAGATACTAACCGCCTTTAAATATCAACACCGAGGGTCCCAAATATTTGCACATTCCATAAAAACAAAACCTCAAAGTACCATGTAAAAAAAGAAAAGAAAAGAAAGAAAGAATCTGGCTTGCTTGAACTAAATAAATAAATAATAATTGATAAATAAATAAAAAAGAAAAAAAGAAAAAAAAAACTGGCTTGCTTGAACATGGTAACATGCCATGCACAACAAAAGTACTTTGAGATTACTTCAATTTCTACTAATGTGCATCTTAATACCTGAAGTATAATAAGTCCAATAAGGACAGGCTGTGTATCGAACCCAAAACTCTGGAACTGGCTGTGTCGAAGAACACTGTTATAAGAATGCTAAAGTTCAAATGATGGTTTATTTGACATGTCTTCTGAAACTGAATGATATACAGCAAAAATAGGCTAAGTTAAGTACTTTCTGCAGTTATAGATGAATCACCAATATTTAACTTCGTAATGGCACTTTCTGCAGTTATAGATACCAGTACCAAGATATTGTTTTGTCTCTACTCTACTTATTTATGATATAGTGCTCAACGCTGATTAATACCAGATTAATTCAAAGTCAGCCATTATTAGTTGACGAGATATACATATATAAACAAATTTTAGTTCAGAGCCAGTTTTACGAATAATACAAGAAAATAATTAAAGTTCTAAAAAAATTATAATTAAAGTTCAAAATATTACTCTGGTCTGGATGATACCAGAGAAACTGCTTTTGACAGGTTTTCACTTGTCGTCATTTCACCCAAAAAATCAAAACCACATCCCTCATCAATCACGTGATTGAACACACAACACATGCAAATATATCATTTCACTAATTTTTACTCTTCCACTGGAATTGAACTCGTGAAATTAAACACAGACATACAAACGTGCATAAATATGTTTTTAAAAGGAGACCAATTCTAAAACCAAGAATTCGCAATTAAAAGACCAAACTGGAGACCAATCCAAAACCAAAGATTCCCAATAAAATGCTCAATAAACCCATTTGAATTGAACTCCCAAGAAAAAGTCTTATTTTTTAATGCACCACCAGTAAGGAAAAAGTGCAGAAATGGTCCTCAGGACAAAATGGAAAAGAAAATACAGATAAGAAATGAAGAGGAAAAATCAAGGAAAGTGAGAGAGAAAATTAAATGAGGATTCGTAGTGAGTGGTTTGCAGAATCTAAGTTGGAAATATTTCCAATGCTGAAATTGAAAGGTACGAAGGGACTTAACTGTAAACAACAGCCAAAATCTGGCTTCAATCTTACTATCGAGATTTGCAGACATTAACAGACAACAGTAATAGCTCATATCAAATTTCTTATATTGTAAATCGAAATCAACTCCAATAGATAAATCTAATAATAGACAAGTTAACCTGAAATAATTATTTTTTTTAATGTCAGGTTGATATAATTTTAAAGTTGAAAGTTCACATACACATGACACAATATATACTAACATTATCCATGTAAATAGAGAAGTTCAGATTTTTTAAATATATAAGTTATTTCAAGAATAACTCCAATTAGAGCAAAAAAAAAAAAGGTTGGGTTCAATTTGATACCGGGCCTCAACCCAACCTACAAACAAGACAAACCCTAATCGCAGACCTTAACATATCTCAAGTATCAATCAATTAGAGGGATAAATAAAAAGTTTGATTCCAGATAATCTAAACGAAAAATGGGTTCAGGTTAATAAATCTAACACGAATCAGGTACACGTTCTACATGAATTTTAAGTCTCAACCCAACCGGGAATATGCTATGATCCCTGACTGTATATTCATGACTCCTTAGGTGTCTATATTACTACCATTGATTCTTTTATTGCTACTTACTTGAAACTATCCCTGAAATTTTGTTTAATTACAAAAGACCCACTTTTCTATCAAAATTACAAAAAACTATCTGAGGCAAAAAAAAAAAAAAAAAGAAAAAAAAGCATGAAAAGGTTAATTTTAAAAAACCGTTGGGTTCTATTTTAAATGGATTAAACCTCATGATTGATTTTGTAAATTAACCATAATTGACAAGGACAGGCTGGCATGAATTAATAATTTTTTTACTTGTTTTGAAATCAGCATTAGGTAATTATAGGCATATCATTTGGATTTCTATTGAAGACAGAATAAGTTTGTCCCTTTCTTTCTTATATTTATATATAATTAATGATATGTGATCCGACTCGGTTCAATTTGCAGAAAAAGAAAAAGAAAGTATTGTTTTCTTTGAGATAATTGGAATCTTTACCTGTTTACTTTTTCTAGATTAATTTCGTAATTATTTGATTTATTATGTGTGGTTTGATCTTGTCCACTGTCTAGTAAATATTTTAGACGATCATATTAGCTGTTTTGTAGGTTTAATATCTTGAGCAAGAAATTAATAGTGCTAAAGGTAAGAGTGAACTCTGAATTTCTGAGCGTTGCCACTTATTTACTTCAACTATAGACTTCATCTTATATTTATTTTGGACAATGTTGCATCATTATTCTTAAATCCTGATCAAATATAGAACCAAACAATCATAATCATAATCATGAGTTATTGAAGTCAAGTGACACTAAATTAAGAACCTTCATTTTGTAGTTATTGAGTCGAGTAGGCAAAATTAATCTCATCACGCTGTAATTTTTTTTGTAGTCCAACAAAAAATTACACGTAATTTTGATTGGGTCTATCGATCTTTGGTCGTTTGGACCAAGCCAAAGTAGGCCCTGTTCTTTTCTGACCCTATGAATTAAGCCCAGTCATATATACAAGCTACTGAGCTTGTCCATTGGGCCATGCTAATTTTGACAACTCTAGAAATAATGAAATCAAACTAATCACGGGTGAAAGAAAGGACCAAAAGTGTGTCAGTGTACCTCAATTATCGGCGATGGCCTCAGGTTAAAGAAAACTATTGATCTAAGACGAAGGTTTCTGGGTAAAAGATTAGTCTTCTTGACATCGTTTTTGCTAAGTTGACCTGTGGAGACATTAGTTAAAGAAAACAAAAGTTGAAATTTTGCAAAAAGAAAATTTTGAAATTGAACGGATATGTAAGCTGTTAATTTTTATTTTACCGTATCTCGTGTTCAGATAACGACTGAGACCAGCTTCTGCTACACCCGTGGCAACATCATTGACAGTCTAGAGAATGTGAGTATACTATTAGAGATAAATAACTTATTATTATATAATATTTATTAATGAAAAACTAGTAATATATATTAACCTACATACACAGTGATTCATAATAAATATTACAGTATTATTTACCATTAAGGCATTTATTTCAAACTGTGCACAACTTATAAGCCCAGCCTAGAGAAAACTAAGATATAGTGCGCCGTATAATAAAATACTTGAAATTGCACAACTAATTTGAAAATTGAGGTCACAGCTATCGGTGGAGAGAGCAGCTCGTCCATCTTTTGATGTTTGTTTCTCTTTTATAAACTTCACCCTCAAAAGAGGGAATATTTGTTCGGTAAATACATGTCTCAAAATACATATCTTTTTTTTTTAGCACAAGTATATTATTTGAGTCATGAAGGTATCAATTATTAATCACCTGATCAGCTGGAAGAGTGACGTTTGAACCTGCTGCAAGTGCTACAACTTTAAACTTATCTGTATTTTCAGCAACTATGTCCAATGTATGCAAAGTACACACTTAATCTTATAAGCACTCGAAGAAATCGATAAGACACATAACTTTGCCAAAATAACAGAGACTTAAATAAGCACAACGTGACTCGTATATTTCACCTGAGTACCGATGGAACCGGTGGATCCAACAATTGAAATGGGCTTCGGGCCATCCCAAGTTTTATGACCGGGCTCAGCAACAGCTCGGCCCGCCCAGGCCAAAGCAGGTGGCTGTGCCGAACAATGGATCCTCTTCGAAGCAGTGCATACATTTTCCTTATTCTTAAAAGCAAACCCACCTAAAAAAATCAAAAAGATTTGACATAATCTATAGTAAACCAACCAGATTATTGGGGAGGATTAAAAAAAAAGAGAGAGAGATTAATATAAACAAGGGAGGATAATCAAAGGAAATAATTGGGGAGAAAAAACTATTACAAGTCAAAATTGCACCGACAAACTATCAGCATCAATAAAATTCAACAAATCTAATCCATAAAATTGGGAGCTGAGAGAAAGAAAAAAAACTAAAAAAAAAATACAGAAAAAAACCAAATTCTTAACTTGCATTGTTTCAAAGGATGATTTATATGACAATAAAAACCTAAATAATCATCAAAAACAATAAATTCACCCCAAAGTAAAAATAACCAAACCACTTTTTGTACCAGCATCTTATCCAAAACAGCTTATCAACTCATAGCTTACATGAAAAAAGACAAAAAGAAAAAAAAAATCAAAATTTCGAAAAACCCAAAATTTTAAAACAGATAATTTCCTATAATTATCTTACCTGGTCATTTTCCATGCAGGATTTGGATATAGGCCCTCCAGAAAACATCAATATTATGAATATAAATCCCGGCAACTACAAGCCAACAGTTACAAAATCCCAAACCAATTACTCAAACTATAAACCATTAAGCTTCAACCAAACATAACACATTAAAATCTACACATAAATCTCACCACCATCATCATCGGTAATTGCAACAACAAATCATATGAGCCCACGAACATGCATCAACCATTTCGAACAATATCCGTTCAGCCTGACAAAAATAGGCCCGTTCGTCTATCCTAGGTCAGAATACGGAGAATATTTTTACGGCGGTTATAATAACCAATTGAATATGTACCCTAACTATATGGTCGATACAGAGTCCTCAAGGGCTAAACTCCGTTCCAATAGCGCCCCCAAGCAACGGCTTGTTGAAATGTTGGAGAGGTAAACAGGTAGACGGAGATCTTCCTATGTGTCTAAGGTTGTTCGAATGTAATGATCATCGTCTCATGTTGTTGGTGTCTCTGTTAAGCTTGATAGATCGTTTGACGACAGCTTGTGCGGATCAACGAGCAATATATGCTTACTATGAATACTATTGCAGATCGCGATTTAATACAAGTTCAAGTGTACAACTAATTCATCTTTTTATCATAAGCATATTGATAATTATAAGAACTACTTGTAAGTTTTTCTTAATTAAAAAAGTAGTTTTCTTTCATATAATCAAAAAAATCCCCAAGTAGAGTGAGTTTCTATTTTTATTTTTACTCCGAGTATATGAAAGTTGGGGTATTCGTAATTTTGAAAGATAATTATTTTATATAGTTAGGCTGAATCTCACGGGCACTATTTGTAAACACCTCAGTCTAAAAGGTGTGAATCCTAAATTAGAAATATAAAGCCTGACGGGCCGAATGATTAAAGCACAAGCTATGGAGCAGTCCACGAATTAGCACACAAAACTCAACTACCGAGCAGAACCCCAAAATTGGAAACGACAGCATGTCGGAGCAATGACAACGGTTTGGAAATGAACTAATCAAAAAATCACATACGGCAATTTAAAGGCACATAAAAGATCAGGTTTCATTATTTTGTTTCACCATGAACAACACAATTTTGTTTTAACATTTAGCAAATCCTAAAGAAAAATAAGTCAAATTTATAACACACACATAACACACAAGGACGATAATAGCAATGAAAAAAAATTATTCAAATTATTTAATCAACAAAAACTAGATTATACATTAAAATATAGAATCAACCGGACACAATCAAAATAGAATTTTCATGAACAGCAAAAGCAAGCAGCAAATTTTCAGAAACAACAAAAAAGCAAGCAACAAATATAGAGTCCCAAACCTACTACAATCCATCTGAACACTGTCACTAACAAAGATAAACCATAATCCCAATCGCACATAATCAAAATAGAGTTTTCATAAACAGCAAAAGCAAGCAGCAAATTTCCCAATTCTTTTCTCTCCACACAACAAACCCTAATAATTGCCTAATTTCATATCTAGGTTTTCTATATGAATTGGGACTTTCCAAAACAATAATTACTTATAATGTGGGATGGTTACCTAAAATGACGGGCTATTTGTTTCGAGTGTCGTGGGTTTGTTACCTAAAATGCCGCTAGTTATATTTATTTTATTTATGTATTTTAACATTTTTTAATATATTTTTTCACGTCGGTTTTTAATAAAACCGACGTGAAATCTTACTTATCACGTCGGTTTTTAAAAAAACCGACATGGATGGGCCGACGTGAAATCTCCTTTTTGTAGTAGTGGTGTAATGTACTTATTCCAAAAGTATCCAAAAATTCTTTGTTTAACATGTGGTTCAACCAAACAATTCCAGGCAGATGCAGTGGTGAACATGCCATTAGAGGAAGCTTTCCAGATCATCTTATCCATTTGACCATGGTTGATAGGTACAACACAAATTGAATGGGCAATATTAATGGGAAGTGCTTTGCATAATTTTTGAAAATTCCAGGTGCCATCTGTCCAGAAACCGTTGACTTTTATTTCACCCTTTCTGTCATGAATAACAGGAATAATGTTGGTTAAAGGAGTTTCCCCCACCCAATGTTCATGCCAAAAGCTGATATTACCAGTACCAATGGTCCAGAAAATTTGATTCTGTGCTTTTTCTCTGATTTTTCAAATTCTTTTCCAGCAAGGGCTATTATGGACAGATAATTGTGTATTTCCAGGATAAGAATTTCCACAGTATTTCTCCCTCAAAAAGTTAGCCCAAAGGGATTTCTGGGATCTGAATCTCCACCAAAGCTTGAAGGAGTAAGCTTTAATGCTATCTGAGAGTTTCCTAAGACCTAGCCCTCCTTCACCAGTGGTTCTACAACATTTATCCCAAGCAATCCAATGAGTAGTTCTCCAAGAACCATAGGAGCCCCAGAAGAAAGATGCCATGATTTGTTCCAATTGATGAATAATGTTTTCAGGGGGTTTTAGAACATGAAAGATGTGAACAGTTTGGGAAGCTAAAACACTTTTGATAAGAAGAAGTCTACCTCCATGGGATAACAGTCTGTTAGCCCAGCCAAGTATTTTGCCCTGAAATTTCTGAATAAGGGGGGTGAAAAGATCTCTCTTAAGCCTGCCTTTGTATAATGGTGCACCCAGATAAGTGATTGGAAAATGAGCAGGATTAAACCCTGTGATGGCTTTGATTTTGGAGATAACTTGAGGTTTACATTTGTGGCTGATGATGAAGGCACTTTTTTGTTGGTTGATGGCTTGACCAAAAATGGAGGCATAAGATTTGAGGAATTCCGTTAACCATTTCAAGCCTTTTTCCTTCCCATTGGTAAAGATGATTATATCATCAGCATAGGATAGATGAGTGACGGGGCCACTTTTTCCACAGTGATAATACATGCTAGGATGGTCAAAAAAAAGATTATTCAAACCTCTTGAGAGAAAGTCAGCAGCAAGAACAAAGAGGGTTGGAGATAAAGGGTCTCCCTGCCTCAGTCCTCTATTGTGTCTAATAATCTTACTACCATCTTCTGTTTCTAACATGTAACTCTTAGGGGCTAAGAAGATTCCTTTATTTACATTGCATTCGAGTTTAAACTTACCTAATTCAATGGAAGAGATTAGATCGTCAGGAAGAGGACTTCCTAGAATTACAGAGTCAGTATCAGTGTAGTAACAGTCTGGTCTGGAAATGTGTGGGTACATATGAATTCGAGCACAAGCTGTTATAGCTGCTGATAAGTGAACTGCCGACATCTTAGGAGCTTTCAGCTTTGAAAAAAGGAGAAGGTTCTCCATTAATGAGCACAGAAAAGCTGCAATTTTCTATACAGTATGCAATGTAATCAATCCATCTGTTTGGAAAACCCATGATGGATAGAATATGATAAAGAAATGACCACTGAACCCTATCATAAGCTTTAGCCATGTCAAGTTTAAGGGCAATATTGGCATTGGTTCTGGGTATATCAATGGAGTTAATCATCTCTTGAGCCATCAAAATGTTTTCCCCAATCCATATGTCTTTGACAAAACCACTCTGATTAGGTGCAATAAGAAGAGATAAAAGAGGTGCCATTCTGTTATTAAGGATTTTGGAGATGAGTTTGTTGGTAACATTGCAGAGGCTAATTGGTCTGAACTCACTCCAAACAGTAGGATTAGGGACTTTGGGTAAGAGGATAATAATAGTAGCAGTGAATTTTGGAGGCATTTTCTTTTCCATCAAAAAAATCAAACACAGCCTCAAAAATATCTTTTTGAACAATGTCCCAACAAATGTGAAAAAAGGAAGCAGGAAAACCATCAGAGCCAGCTACACTATCCCCCCTCATATCAAACATAGCTTCCTTAATATCTTCTTTAGAGGGATGGGCACAAAGCTTGTGGAAATCAAAATCTGAAGGAAGAGATTCCATACCTTCAATCACATTAACATCCCCACAAATGTGATCATTGGAATACAATTTTCAAAAAATATGGCCCCAGATTTCTTAATATCCTCAATCTCAGAAAGAAGGTTTCCATTATCAGTGATAGAGTGAGTTTGAGCTATACTTATTTTTTTTTTTTTTGAACAAAAGAATGAAAAAGATTGGTATTTCTTTCACCCTCAGTTAACCATCTCACAGCAGCTTTTTGTTTCCAGAAAGTTTCTTCACATTTTTCAGCATATGTAAGGTCAGCCACACAATTTTTGAGATAAATTAAATTCCTATCAGAGCCATCTACATCCCAATCACTCTGAGCTTGTGTAACTGCTCTTTCAACATTTCTAATTAAACTAAAGACATTACCAAAAACATTATGATTCCACCATTGAAGAGTTTTAGAAAGTCTGGAGAGTTTAATGTGAAGGTTGACCATCCCAGTTTCCCCAGTTTTAGGTTGCCAACTCTTACTTACAAGTTCCAGAAAAGCATGAAGGTGAGACCACATGATTTGAAACCTGAAAGGGGGTTGACTCCTAGCCCTGGGTCCAAATTTAACAAGGAGAGGAGCATGATCAGACAACACCCTGGATAAATGATGTACAGAGGTAATAGGAAATAAAGAAGCCCATTCAGAAGAATAAAAAATCCTATCCAACCTCTCTTTGAGTTGTTGTCTACTCCAGGTAAAAGGATCTCCCACATATCCCCCATCATTAAGACCAGTTACAGAAACCATTCCAGAAAAATCTATCATGTGATCAACTCTATTGGAAATACCCCCTTGAATATCCTCAATATGTACAGGAGAGTTAAAATCCCCTCAAATTAACCAAGGACAGACAGAAGAAGCAACAGAAATGTCAACCAACTGATCCCACAAAATTTGCATAACCATTCTAGTGTGACCAGCATAGATACGAGTAATTAAGAAAGGTTTAGGCCAGAGATTGGAATTAATTTGGCAATGTAAAAATTGACTATGATCCTAAAGGACCTGAATATCAATGTTCACAGTCACAAAGCACCAGATTTTATTATTAAGATTGGACTTAGCAGAAGTAAACCCTAATCTTCTACAAAAGAAACCAGGTTGGAATTCCACCATAGGTTCAAGAATTACCAAATTTTTTATGTGATGTTATTTGCATAGCTGATAAAGATACCTTTGAGTAGGAGAGTTTCCAATTCCCCTGGCATTCCAAATTAAGGCTTGTGTAATCATTTGTTGCTAGTAGCTCTGGTGGCTCTAGCTTTTCCAGCCTTGTTATTCTTTTTATTCTTGGATGGTTGAATAGTGGGCACAAGAAGTGGAGAGGGCTCATTCATCACAAGATCAATTGATTCCCCCCTTCTATGTAGGGCCTGTTCTTTGAGGTCAGCAAGGTCCTCTTCATTAAAACATTGTGGGATGTTAACCAAAGCAGAACTTCAGCAACTTGGACATCCAAAGTTCCAATGATAACAGTGTGGGTAGCTTCCTCAGGAGGTAGGGGAGCTTCTGCTATATTTTTGGACTTTGAGGCAACCTCAATTGTAGGAGAAGGTACCATATCAACTGGGGTGTTGACTGCAGTGTTAGCTTCAAGAGCCATTATGTTGACTTGGCAATTGACCTCTGAGTTTGGGATTCCAGAGTTCAATTGAGGGTCAGTTTTAGTATTATGATTATCTTTTTATTTCAAATCATTCACTTGATCTTCTTTCTGTTAATCAGTATCACAAGAGGTTGACACCAGAGTATTATCAGGAAGTGGCTTGACCATTAAGTTTTCTTGAGTAACCCTTTCAAAATCTTCCTGGATTGAAGTGAACTCTGTAGGCACAGAGTATGAAGTGGAAGCTATGTTTGAGCCCATGTACACATTAGAACTTTCAATATCTTCAGATAGTATAGAGAACCTGTTGGTATCATCCATATTGCCAGGATTTTTATTTTTAACAGGGGAACCAATCACAATGCCTTTTGTACTTGGGTTCTCTTTTTGAATCTTGGACCTGTTGGTATCATCCATATTGCCAGGATTTTTATTTTTAACAGGGGAACCAATCACAATGCCTTTTGTACTTGGGTTCTCTTTTTGAATCTTGGACCTCTTCTTTTCTATCAAGACTTCAGTTGTGACAGCTTTGCCCTTATTGTTGATTTTGTTTCCCTCATTAGTATGCTGCCTTTCCTTTTCTTCATCCTTTTCTTTTTTCTTCTCATTGACCACATTCTTGGGCTCACTTTCATTGATATAACATGATTCTTTTTCATGCCCCAAATGTTTGCATTCCACACAGAATTTAGGCAGTTTCTCATAAATTATTTTCTACACAATTTCTTCACCATTAATTCCCAAAAGAATCTTATCCTTCAGGGGGTTAGTTAGATCCAATTCAATACATATTCTGGCAAAGGTAGCTCTACTCTTCATTGCTGTGCCATTATTAGTTTGGAGTGGCTTACCAATTATACTTGCAATTTGGAACAAAGCAGCCTTTTCATACAAGTGAGCAGGAAGTCCAGGGAGTCTAATCCACACTGGCACCACTGATGATTCAGCTCTGACATTAAACCTGGGAGTCCATTTAAACACTCTAATTGGACAATTTTCAATTTGCCATATAGGTTTCAACCACAACTTCGAATATGCTAGTTCGGATTTCAGAGTAATTAGTAGCTGTCTTTGATTGAGCATCTTAACATTGTAGCCGCCTTCCAGTTTCAAGCTACTAAAACAGGATCCAATAGCTTGTGGGGATGGTATTGCGTGGGAAAACTTTCTAACTAGAGCCCATCGAAGCGGTGCAGCTAGTTTTTCAGTGATTTGTTCTGAGAATGTTAGCAGATCAATTCCTCTTTCTGTGTTAGAACACCTAAAGGTTCTAAAGTATTTTCATCGAACATCTGTTGGGCATTAGTCGGTTTCTGAGTAAGATGTTGCAGTATTTTCTGTTACCAAAGGGGGAGGTGCACGAGAGGTATTATGAGCAGAGTCTTCATCAGCTGTACCCAACGCCGGGGGAGGACACATAGATTCTTGGTATTCTACAGTAACCTGCAAATATCTAAAATTCTAAATCAGCTTGATTCAGTTGAAATTGATGATGCAAACATGGACGGACAAAGTCGTCAGACCGTTTGTAAACATCAGATACCGATTTTAGAAGCTGTCAGGCGCTCACCGGCAAAAAGCCAGAGAGGGGATCTGACCGCAATTTTGTCCCTAAATGGGAGAAATCGTTTGGAAAAGCGAATATAAAGAGATTGTTAGTTCAATTTAGAAACTAAATTGCAGTTTTTCAAGCTTGGAGATCGATGGTGGATTCCGGAAATCACTACCGAAAATCGCCTCTCTCTCACCAACACACGATAATCATATCCATATATATTGTACACATAAGTTAAAAACAATAAAATGAGATAAAAACCTAATAACCTAACGAATCGAATCAAAACCACTATAAACAACACTAAAATCTAATAAAAAATAAAAGAAAAACACCACAATTAAATGCACAACAATCACCCCACATTTATTGGTTTGTTCGTCCTCGAATAACGAAAAGAATCGAGAATGTACATGCAATGAACATTATGCAAAAAGAAAAATCCTCGTGCTTATCCTAATTAATATGATAAAAGTATCAACATAAAATCTTTATCGCCAAGCATTGCTTGTATTACTCTTTTTCAAATGAAAACCAAGTCGATGGCTTCCTCGCAAATGGAATTTTTAGGTTGTTCGCTCAATTCACGCAAGTGTTTTTTTTTTAATATATGAGGGACGTGTTTACGCTCAAATCGGACAATGCATGCACCTTGTCAAGATTTCACAAATTAGAAACTCAAAATTGCCCATTGTACATGACCAAACAAGAATCGAAAGAGGTCTTTATTTCGGGTTGTAATGTTGGCTCTTTGGTAAGGTATTGAATATTTTGATATAGTGGCTAACACACGATCAAAAATGATCAATAACACACGAAACCCTAATTTCTAGAACTCGAAGCTTATGATCGCTTCACCCTTCTCAAATTACCAAAATTTCATTCAAAACCATTTTATACAACCATACCCTTTCCTGACTTTTATTTCAAAATACTTAGAATCTTTTTGAATTCATTTTTTTTTACTAAACTTGGCCTTTTTAAACATTAGGCTTTTCACTTAAACACACGTTTTATCACTTTTCGTGATTTTTGTTGGAGTTTATTTTTTTTATGTATACAAGAGACTTAAAACCCAAAACCCACAATTTATTTCCCACACATTTCTAGTCAACTAACAACATACACTCTCTCTCCTCACAATTTATGAAGATATAAGAGCTAAAATCGAGCTCGGCTAACAAAAAACGAGGCATAGGCTCAAGGGGGCTCATTTGGAATATTTAAGTAGCTTATATATTTGGATAAGGATGGATGAAGGTGATATATGTGCCTCAAGGTCATTTCCAAATTAAATCATGTACGAGCAAAATCAAGCTACCTCAATGCAATTTCCATAAAAATACAAGCAAAGCCAATAATTCACACAAGAATACTGATCCAAACTTTTGTGTTTCAAAATTAAATCCAAGTTAAACCATGCACGTCTATGTTTGAAAACAAGTTAGTTCGCCCGTAAGAGAACAAGGGTCACTCGCAGACTGGCAAGTTAAACCGAGTCTATTCTCTCGAGGAGTGGAAACACGGAGTCAACGATGTTTATTATGAATAAAACACAAGTTCTAATTCTAAACACACGATCAGAGGGGGTTTTTGTTCCGAAAATTTCGAAAGAACTTAATTTAATAAAACTCGATTTAAAACCTATCTTGCTTCGAGGGTGTCAACCTCTTCGCAATAGTTGTTTAATCAATTCATGAACTCAACAATTAACTATTCTTACTCAATCTAATGACCTTTCCACCAAATATCATTCAAACAATAAATATGCATTCACCAAACGTTATCCAAAAGTAATTCTAACTAGAACAAACCATTCCAAAACACCCAAATCACGATAATATGAATCAACTAATCAACAATAAGCAATTCATCACCAAATCGTTCAAAAGAACTTTATTATAAGCGGTTCATAAGAAATATCAAGACATAACATCGCAAGATTACTATCTAACATGAATTACCAAATTAATTAACAAGATAAAAGTTTAGAGTTTACTAAATCGTGAGAAAACTTTATCACGATACTGCGATAAATCTTTGTTAAATCCAGCTATTTCGGGGATGAAATGAACCTCGCTGAATCCTGGAAGCTTGTCACGAACCTCCGTGTCCTGCGGTTATCACGAACCAATCAACTTCTAAATGAATTTGCCATAAGGGCTATAAGTCGAAGGTTGAGAAAGTTGTCAATTCTCTCTTCCAATGGTATATGATCCAGTCTAGAGATGAAAGGATGGGTCTTCACTGAGAATTTCTGAGTTTTAAAGGCTCAAAAGCCATTTCGTAACTGAAGAATCCCAAAAATCTGCATTTGTAACGTATAAGTCCGATCGGATTGGTCATGAGTCCGATCGGATGAAAGTTTATGTCTTCTTATCAAGTCAGACATAGCGCTTATCCAATCGGTGCATGTTTTGAAGGTCAATCCCATCAGTTATGGAGCTCATCCGATCGAATAAGTGTTCTTTTGGCTATTTCGAGCGCTGATTCCTTTTTCTTCATCTCCCGGGTTTGTCAAGTGATTCAGCCAAAAGAGAAAAACAAGAAAAATGGTCAAGAAGGACCATTTATTGATTAAAAAGTTGAAAAGTTAAGCAATATATCTAAGAATACTAAATCATGCAAAATAGCTTATTCTTGACTTGAAAAAGATGGTAAAAAGACTCAAACATGACTCAAAATATGTACAAAAGTGTAACAATAACGTATGAATCAAATACTCACTAGTTTGCACTGAGTTTTGGAAGACAAAATCAAAAGAGTTTTAGAACTTTGCAATATTTTCACGAGTAAATATTTTGGACAAAGCACAAAAATTCAACTCCTTACAGAAGAGGGCATATACATGTAAAAACCCTTCAAGTAAACTATTCAAACTTCTAAGTATGTGGTGATTGCTCAACAACGTAATAAACTCACACAAGACACAAAAATGACTCAACCATATAAATGCGCAATTAGTAAGCGTCACTTCGCCAAGGCTCGAGTTAATCAAGACAAATCATGCTTTATAAAACCCGGACCCTAACCACCTACCCACCCCACACTTACACCATGCAATACTCTCATTGCACTTTAATGAAAAACAAGTGAAAAGGAGGGTGAGATAGAAGCTTCCTTAACCGAGTGAGTTTTGGGTCGAGCTCGTTGGGGTCCACTTAAGCATCCAAGCAATCCAAGCAAAAATCGAGCATGGCTTGTTTCTCCCGCCTCTATGAACGCTACTAACTTATCAAATCGACCAAGGTTGAAGTAGGAAAACAAAAACTTATAAAAGAAAATCACACAAAATCAAGAACACGAGAAAATATGCATATGAGTCAAAAAAATCAAGGGCCAAAAAGAACCAAAAGACAACACAATTTTTTTTAATTTTCAATTTTTTGAATGTTTTTAGATTTTTATATAATAAGAAAGTAAGTAAGAAAGAAATATAAAAATAAAAGAAATAAACAAAAAGAACATGGGTTGCCTCCCAAGAAGCGCTTGTTTTACGTCATTAGCTTGACGAACTCCCTTCTTGATCATGGTGGAAAGAGAAAATCATGACGATGAGGCTCTACCCGATGGCCATAAACTTGGAATTGTTCTTGCGTTTTAGGGTCGACAAGGTCACCGCCCCACTTGGATTGACTTCTTCAATTGTATAGGACGCCTTATCCTCAAGACTCCAACCAATAGGACACTTACGAGCTTTGAGAACTTCAATCAACCTCTCCTATTCGTCTCGATTTAAATTGGCAAAGTTAATAACTAGTTTGCTCTCATCTTCTTCCAAATAGACATACATGAGGTGAGATAGGAGAGGCTTAAACTCGATCTTGTGCCTCCTCTCGGCCTCATTAGGGATTAGTTCAAGTAATTCATCAATCCCCTCAAGATAATCTTTAAGATTTTCAATGGGTTTCACTTCCAACCTATCATCAGTAATCTCCACCTCCCCCTCTAAAATTCCGTTGTTTCCCTCAACGACACATTTACAATCCTTCTCACACAACCCTTTTGCACATTGAAAAACAATTGAATCGGCATTACGAACAAGGGTCTCATATCCCTCACAACAACCTTCAACGCAAGATCCCGGATCAAACTCCTCATTTCTCTCGTCCTTCATATAAACTTGGTCATCCAACTCTTGAATCACGTCAATATGTAAGCATTCCGCATAAAAGATGCTCGATGGAATAGATGACAAGTTAGACATAGAAAACATGACCAATTCACCCGCTACGAACAAAATAAGATTTTTCTTCCCAATGTCTATCAAACATTGAGTTGTAGCCATGAACGGGTGGCCTAGAAAGATAGTGTGTTCGGCTCCATCATTCTTCACCATGCCAACATCCAACACCATGAAATCTACCGGAACCACAATCCCCCTAACTTGTACAAGAACATCCTTGACCACCCCCCTTTGGGTGTCTAATTGACCGATCGGCCAATTGTAAGCAAATGTGCATCTCTTGTAAAGGAGGAAGTTTCAATTGTTCGTATATCAAAAACGGCATCGGATTAACACCCGCCCCAGAATCAAGCATGCCCGTAGTGACTTTACCATTCCCTAGTGTTATATCAATACAAAATGAGCCGGGATCCACCTTCTGAAGAGCCATGAGAAAAGGGTAATATATTGCTTCCTTATATGGATAAACTATCTCATTCATAGCACTCTTAAGCTTTATGGAAGAAAGATCCTTGAAGAACTTAGAGTATGCAGCCAAATTCCGGATGGCGTCTAATACGTCGGACAATAAATCATGTAGCTTTTAAAATTGGTCATCCTTCGTAGCGATTTGTAGCGGGGATGGATAGGGTATGGGGGTCTCAGAAGTTGGTGCCTTGTAGGGATTCAAAGACTTGTGTAGGCCATCGGAAAGTTCCTTTGCCAAAGTGGAACCCACTTGAGTAGAATCGGGAAGAGTAAGAACATTTGGGATAGAAACCACCTCCTCCTCGGACGGCGGGACAACCTTATTATCAACCACCCCACCACTTCCAAGGACCGTGACTGCATGAGCTTGCGAATGTTGGCTTGACAATTTTCCTTTCTCATTCGCTTATTTTAGCATATTTACATCACTTGATAATTTCCCCATCTTAGTGTTTAACCCATTTGTCGTAGCCTCAAGAGCATTGAGACTAGCATCGAACGAAGCCAATGTAATGAAATATGCTTGCATTTGTTGCATAATGGCCAAGATATTCAGAATGGAAGGTGGAGTAGGAGCATTTGCTAGAATAGGTGGACGAGACGAACCCACATGAGGATTAACACCCGCATTTGGATTGGCATAACTAAAATTCGGATGCATGCGGTTGCTAGGATGATAAGGAGGATTGTAACTCGACAGACGAGTAAAAGGTGACATAGAAAAACCGGGTCCCGCTTGATACCCTTGAACCCCACATATGTCCTCCAATTGAGGCATCGGCATATAGAAAGAGGTATTTAAAGGACAATACTTGGTATCATGACCAACCATTCCACACGATGCACATGGGAGATCCGGGCTTGGGCTAGATAACTTAGAGATTTGAGGCTCCATAGCCGCCAATTTATTTTCCAATTGAATCTCCCTAGGGAAAGAAGTATCACTCACTTCATTGGCACTAGAATACAGTGCTCAAGAAGATCTTTGTTGAGAATTTTCGGCTAGGGTGGTGAAAATCTTGTGAACCACTTGAGGAGGTTGATCCTTCATATTACCACCCGCCGACGTATCCACCATATATTGGAAATGTGGGTCCAACGTCTCATAGAAAGTTTAGATTAAGAGCTCCTTTACAATTCGATGATGTGGACAACTCGTAAGAAGATCTTGGAAACTAGCCCAAGCCGAGTGAAATGGCTCATTCTTCATTTGCTTAAACGAGATAATCTTGATCCTCAACTCGGCCGTCTTTTCATTGGAATAATAATGATCCAATAATATAGTCGAAAGATCGCCTCATGTATGAATAGAATTAGAAGGGATAATCATAAACCATGACAATGCCTTATCTTGAAGAGCATACAGAAAACATCTGAGTTGAAGATGCTCTAAACTCATCATGTTTGGACGATGGAAACTCGAGACTTGCCACAAAAATTACCGAAGGAATTGGAGAGGATCCTCTTTAGAAAACCCATAAAATATCGAAAGACGAGCAAAATTATGGAATTGTATATCAATAGCCATAACCTCGGAAGGAAGGGATACATGAGACGAAATAGTCGCCCCCAAAAAGGCTTTGCTAGTGAAGACGGGAGGGGTATTTTGGGCATTGGGGCTTATACCTCCAAATAAAGCAAAAGGGATCGAGAGTGCCCTCGTGAACATTATTTTCGGCACCTCCATAACACAGACCTCCACCATTACCATTAAGATTCACATTCGGAGCATGATTGAAATTATAAGCGTGAGGACCTCCATACGGGCCGGGATCCAGATTTTGGCTACCAACATTCTCATTCGGACTAACAAAGCCTCCATTATACATATTCGGAAATGAGTAGGGAGCACCATAACCTCCATACGGACCATTCATACCCATGAAGCCGCTATAACCAACATGGTTTACACCATGACCTCCCATGTTGGGTTGACCATTGCCGTTTACACCATTGGCAACATGGTTTGCACCATGCCCTCCCATATTGCCAAAACCATTACTATTCATCCCATTCCCAATATGGTTTACACCATGCCCTACCGTGTTAGGAAAGTAACCCCCATTTCCATAAGGACTGGAAATGTGTGTGTTACCTTAGGGTAGGCCCATGGCGTATCCATGAGTGGTAAAACCACTGCCTTGATTTCCTAAAGCATGGTCATGAGAGCCCGTTGGAATGGGACTTAAATGCCTGGGCTTTTCATTAGATGTGGATGGCTCGACAAGAACAATGGGCTCGGGATTAGTAGAGCTTTGAGGATCATGGGCCCGTGGAGACTTCCCGTTGGGATTGAGAAATGGGCCGGTTAGGATTGAGAAACGGGCCGATGTTGGGAAGATTATTCGCCATGTATTGAGTGGTAGCCAAGGGATGTCTTAAATGCCCTAATTGCTCGAGATTCAAATTGTAAGGATCCAAATCGTTCCCAAGAGTTTGACGTCCGTGCATGCACTCAAGAAAAATGTCAAATACAAAAGAAAGCTAAAAACTCAAAGAAACTACAAGCAAACCGAAAACCTTAACCAAGCCGAGTTGATACAACGCCATTTTGAAGTGTAAGTTTTAGTGGTGTTAAAAGGGTTCATGGCTTGGTATTATCGGAATTCAAGTGCTCGTAGGAATCAATGGGTTTTTAGCATGAGAGATTAAGAGAGAAAACAAATATACACGGGAATAAACGAAAAACTATGAAAAGTAAATCAAGTATTTCGAATGCCTCATGCGTGTGCCATATCGAAATTACAAGCAATATGCAATAAAAAGTAAAAAACAACAAGGTACAAGCATGAAAACCTAAGATACAACTATGCATGCATGATCATGAAATTTAAATAATGCGAATTTACAAAAATCAAAAGCACCAATAGAAAGAGAAATAAGAGTTGATGTGAAATTTAAAAAAATTTTGAAAAATAACTAGAAACAAAGATTATATCTAGGATTCAACATAAAACCATGCATGAAAATAAAATTCAAAATAAAGCATATGAAATACTTAAAATAAAAATCATCAAGGACCCGATCTATGATCAAGGTGTGTCACTCACCTAGATTTCATAAACCAAATCACAAACCTAAGAACAAATCTAAGAGCTAAGCAAAATGCATAAATTGAAGAACAAGCAAGAAATTGAAGAATAATGAAAAAAATTAAGGAACCTTTCTTGAATTAAGAAAGAGAAACAGAAACTTGAATGAAATTACAAATCAAAATAAAATTCAAGTGATGACTTGAATTCTTCTTGAACTTACAAACCCAAGGAAAAGCTTGAAATTAAATCTAAGAACTATAGAGAGAAATTAAATCCCCAAACCCACGTAAGAGTTGGGAGGAGAGTTTTTTTTGGAGCTAATGAGAGATATTTACATTTTTGTATGAGATTTTCGTGTGTTTTTGCATTGTGATTTTTTTTACGTGTTATAGGTTTATCTTTTTCTCATTTTTCTTCCTTTTGATGTTTTTCGTTTCATATCATGTTTATTATTTTTCTACTGTGTATTATAAGTAATAATCTAATTTTGCTTTATTTTTGTGTTTCAGCTCAAAACGAAGAACATGGGACGAGCGACGTGCCAAAGCTCTGCAGGTGCCATAATGGAGCGCCCGCGTCGACGCTGGGTTAATGTAGACTCTCTATTGCGTCAACCCATGCGCGCGTCAGTCGACGCACTGCCTGGTCAACGCGAGCACCTGGCACGCGTCTACGACGATGCTCCGCCCGCGTCGGTCGACACTCCGGCAGTTTGAGCAATTATTTTGAGAGAAACTATATAAACCCATCATTTTCACTTCATTGAGAGTGTTGGGACTTGGGGGAAGGTTCAACACTGAGCAATCATTTAGGGGCCTTAGCTTGTGATCCGATGATGAAGCTTATCCCCCATCGTCTCACTGGCCGACCTTGACCCCTATTATTTTGAGGAAGGACTTGATTACCCTTGGCTTCTCCCACTATTTCCAGTGGATCTCACTTTCTTGTCTTGACTTGGGCTTGCGCCTTTGTCCGTTTGTATGGCGTAAAAGTCCTTTCAATCGGAGGAAGATCCCGGTGAATGACCTTTAAGGATTGCAGAGACCCCTTGGTTCTTGCCCCCTTTCGATTACACGCATAATTCGAGTTTAATAGTTCGTCGTTTTGTCATTTCAAGTTCGTTCATCATTCAAGTTCATTCTTTGTTGTTGTAGACTCGTTCGATTGCTGCTGTTTTCTTTACGTCATAAGTTTATCTGAACTTTGTTATTTTCTTTGTGTATTTTGGATTGGTTATCGTTGGATGTTGATGTTGTACTTTGGTTTCGTTAATTTAGTTGTAATCCTTTTACCATTCTTCTCATTTTTAATTTATGTTTAATTGCTTAAGTAGTTTAGTTATGATTTAAATTGTTGAAATTCTGTTATTGAATATGTTAATGCTTGTCGGCTAGAATTTGTCGTTCTAGTGCCTAGAGTCATTTAGAACCATCTCTCGGGCTGATTTCACGCTTGATCGACGAGTCGGGATTGACAACACTGACTCATAGGTAAGGTGCTCGATGAAATTCCCGAGTGATCGTGGAGATTATTCTAGTGCACTAGAACCCTTGGTTTCTTAATTGTTTAAAGTCTTTTTATTTATTTAAATTCATCGCATTATTAGATGTTAGAACTCTCAAACCAAAATTTGATCGCGTGTTTAGTTTAGTCTTTTCTCTCATTTTCTCGTTCGTAAAACCAAACACCGGAATAACTTTCGATTAGTCTTTCTTGTGATTTGTTCGTAAAACCAAACACCGGAATAACTTTTGATTAGTCTGAATGGGTTCCATATTCAATTTCTTACAATTCAAGCTTTAATGATCCATATGCTTCACTTCATCACTTCGATCACACCCCACCACAAAGTTTCTATTGCCCGACCTTGAACGAGAATTTTTATAATCTGGGTTTGGAACCTTTTTACACGGGATATGATTCGTATGCTCCACCCGATTCCAATTCTTCGAGCTACGCCCCGTTTCCTCTTCTTACATCAAACTCTTATGATCCGAGTTTCGAGCAGTATGTTCCCCCAATCATATATCACGATTCAAGATATAATGATATGTGTGCTCCTTGCGAATCATATTCTTATACTTCGAGCTACGATTGTTATACTTTGTCTCATTCGTGTAACAATCCCAACCATCACACCGTTCCCATGTTACCTATTACTGTTCATGAAACTCAAGTTGAGGTAAACCGACCTCATTTTGATGAAGTGTCAATATTTGATGTGGTAGAGCCTACCTTGAATGTTTGTTCGGAAGAGGTTCGTAAGAAGTCTGAGATTGAAGAGTTGGTTGAGATCGCCCCCCTTGCGATTTTTGATGACGTTGTGGATAAAAGTGTGGGGTTGTTGCTGTTAGAGTGCTCGGATGATATTGGAGATTCGAGCCTACCTGCTCTTTGTGACGATGGTGGAGTTGTAGTGCCAGTTTTGCAGGAGGGTGAATTTATTGGACCGCGTGTCGTGCCCTCTGGATTTTTGTTCGGACTTAAGATGGAGGTGGTAGATGAGAACGTTGAGGTGGTGATCAGAAAGAAGGAGCCTAGTTTGGTCATGGTTATGCCGTCGTTCGACGGATTTCTTAGCTCTATCTGTGACCGAGGATTAGCCCATGCCACAATTTCCCTTTGGTATCTTCGTGGTGGTTGATTACTTGCGTTTCCAACCGCCGAAACTAGTTGGAGTTTTCACCCCTTGCATCTCGGGACGTGATGTTTGTGCCCGCCTTGGTGATTATCATCGCCGATTCTTGCTCTTGGAGAATACCAAGGCATGGCACGATTGTCATTTATTTTTAGACCCGGGATGATATCGAACGCAAACGTCGTCGAGCTATTGACGTTAAACAAGCGCTTCTTGGGAGACAACCCAAGCCCTTTTCACTTTGTTTGTTTTTGTGTTTGTTTGTTTCCTTGGTTAGTAAGTTTTTGTATGCTTGCTTGTGGTTTGTATGTTGATTCGGTCAATAGTGTAATCGTTAGTAATGAAGTGTAAATAATCTATGAAGTGTCTTGTCCTCTATTTTATTTTTGTTTCGTTCCAAAGAGTCGAATACTCTTTACTAGCCCCATTTTTCGATACCCTCTATAGGACTTTATGTAATTTTTCTTTTTATTATTGGACACGTTAAAACTCCACGTGAGAAATTGAAGAATGCTATCAGTTTCACTTAGAAACGTAAGATTGGAGTCAATGAACTCTCATTTTTGATTTATGTAAATTATGCTCATTTAGGTACCTCACCTCTATGGGTACTCAAAAAAAAAAAAAAAAGAAAAGAAAAAAAGAAAAAGAAAAGAAAAAAGAAAACAATAAAAAAAAATAAGTACAAGAAGAGAAATCTTGTACAAGTTAAGTTCTTGTTTTTGTTTTTATTTCTTAGATTGTATTGTTAAAGAGATGTATAGATGACTGGGCTAGTCGGGTGACGACTTGGCGGTTTGAGCAGGGATAGACTTTGGCCGAGGCATGGATGGGTGACGTACATGGAGGTCAACTCATTACTTTTAGGTGTTCGGAAGATAGTCTAAATCTCTTATCTCAACATTATCGTGTCGTCCTTTTAGTTGAGTTTTCAGTCGATTTAATGCATTAACTTCTTGAATCATTTGAATGCATTAGCGATTAGGTCATCGGGTAGTTAGCTTTTCCTTGTCTACGTCTATATTTAATTTTGCTTAAGGAAAAGTAAAAAAGCTACGTGTGGGGGAGTTGATTTGTACATTTTTGTATGTGATTTTCATGTGTTTTTGCATTGTATTTTGTTTATTTTTACGTGTTTTAGGTTTATCTTTTTCTCATTTTTTTTCCTATTGATATTTTTTGTTTGGTATCACTTTTAATTTTTTTCTACTTTATTTTATAAGTAATAATCTAATTTTGTTTTATTTTCGTGTTTCAGCTCAAAATGAAGAAGACGGGACAAGCGACGTGTGGAAGCCCTGCAGGCGCCGCAATGCAATGCACCCGTCGATGCCGAGAACGCCCCCGTCGATCGATGCAGGGTCGACGCAGACTCTGTGTTGCATCGACCCATGCGCTCGCCAGTCGACGCACTGCCTGGTCGATGCGAGCACCTAGCACGCGTCGATGCTGACGCTCCGCCCGCGTCGATCGACAATCCGGCAGTTTGAGCAGTTATTTCGAGAGAAACTATATAAACCCGTCATTTTCACTTCATTGAGAGTGTGCTGGAACTTGGGGGAAGGTTCAAAAATTGCATAGAACCCTCGATTCTTGCCCCATTTTGATCACAAGCATAATTTGAGTTTAATAGTTCATCGTTTCGTCATTTCAAGTTCGTTCGTCATTCAAGTTCGTTCTTCATTGCTGTAGACTCGTTCGATTGCTGCTGTTTTCTTTACGTCATAAGTTTTTCTGAACTTTGTTATTTGCTTTGTGTATTTGGGTTTGGTTATCGTTGGATGTTGATGTTGTACTTTGGTTTCGTTAATTTAGTTGTAATCCTTTTACCTTTATTCTCGTTTTTAATTTATGTTTAATTGCTTAAGTAGTTTAGTTATGATTTAAATTGTTGAAATTCTGTTATTGAATATGTTAATGCTAGTTGGCTAGAATTTATCGTTCTAGTGACTAGAGTCATTTAGAACCATCTCTCGGGCTGATTCCATGCTTGATCGATGAGTCGGGATTGACAATCCTGACTCGTAGGTAAGGTGCTCGATGAAATTCCCGAGTGCTCGTGGAGACTATTCTAGCGCACTAGAACCCTCTCTTTCTTAATTGCTTAAAGGTTTTTTATTTATTTAAATTCATCGCATTATTAGATGTTAGAACTCTCAAACAAAAATTTGATCGCGTGTTTAGTTTAGTCTTTTCTTTCGTTTTCTCGTTCCTAACTTCTGATTAGTCTTCCTTGTGATTCGACTCGAGTCCAACCTACCACCTACAGCTACTCCGTTCTCTTGCGGACGAGCTTTTTATTTTTAAATAAAATGTAGGTGTAAAAAGTTCGATTCAAGATATCCCCTTTATACTAGGTTTAATTAAAGGAAAATGGGTCAAATTAGCCTCAAAAGCTTGGATTTCTTATGTTTGACCAAGGTTGACCAAAAATAACCTTGGCTTGATGTTAGATGCGACTTGGCGAGGCGTGGTCGTCGCTTGGAAAGGCGTTGGGCATTCATTGGAGTTGGCGTCTCTTGGCAAGGCGCTGGACGCTTGGCATGGCGATGGGCGCTTGGCAAGGCATGGCGCGGACGCTTGGCATGGGGGTTGGTGATTTGCATCTTTTTGTACATATTTTCATTATCGTTTTTGTTTCACGTTGCGTGTTTTTCGCTAGCTTTTTGTTGATTTAGGAGTCGGGTAGGCCGTTTCTCGTATTTCTAGATTTCTTTAGTTTTTGTACGTTTTTCTTATTTATTTTCGTAGTTTTTTTCACGTTTCCATTTTTCTTGGCCGTAGGACGTCCAAGCGGGGCCCACGCTCGTTGGAATCGTTGATAATCGACTCGGGATTGGATGGACGAAGCAAGGAAGCGCAACGGACGAGGTTCGATAAGCCGGCGGACGCGAAAAGAACGAGAAATCGAGCCGGGCGCTGGAATCCAGMCGAKCGACTGAACATCCAGTCGATCGACTGACCTTGAAGTCGATCGACTGTCCCGCTAYAATCGACTGGWTTCCAGCGAGTTTTGGAGATTTTGACATGGCAGTCGATCGACTGCCTACTTGGCCGATCGACTGCCGTCGATCGACTGGTGCCCCAAGATCGACTGAATTACAGGGCTTTTGGCCATTTCGACACAGCAGTCGATCGACAGCCGACAAGTCCGATCGACTGCAGTCGATCGACTGCTTTTTCTCAGTCGATCGACTGAAAAGCAGGAATTTTGAAGATTTAAGCAATCATACGTCATTTCAAGTGGACAACTTGCAGCTCATAGCTTTCTTCCCCAGAAAGCTCACCAAACAGCTTTTTCTTCAGTTTTTCATGTTTTGCTAATTTTAATTCCTAAAAATTCTAGTAATTAGGTATAGATTAGTTAAGTTTAGATTTAAGCTAGTTTATATTCAAGCTTCGTTTCAAGCTATCTTTTGTGAAGATCCATCAACTTTTAAGCTTTATCATTCAAACTTTTGTGTAATCAACATTTGGTAACTTCTTTCCTTTAATTTAGTTTCATTTTCATGTTATTTCTTTTTAATATTGTGTTGTGCTTTGGATCATAGTTTAGTATCTCTTGTGTTTTTCAAAACTTTCAATATCATTTTCTAGCTTTCTAACTTATGAACTTATGCTTTTAAGTTGTTAAGTTATATTCAAATTCTAATTTAGTAAAAGTTGTTAAAGATCTTCCTTTAAAACCCTTAATTAATGTTAAGTAATTATGTTGACTTATTCAAATAAGTTGACTTTAATTTTCCCTCCATTTTACTAATTTCAAATAATTAAGTTTTAATAAGTTAATTAGTTTAAATTGATCGTTTTTAATATAAGCTTTAATTCCTTTAAATGTTTTAATGTTTTTAAATCTTAAGTTTCAAATTCAAATCTTAGCTTATAAAACCGAAAAATGATTATCGCTTTCTAGGTTAAATTAGTTTAAGAAAAACCGACGATAAGAACGATAAAGAAAACCGAACGCCGATCACATCCATCCTCGAGAGACACGACTCGGGACAACTCACCGCACCTACAGTCGACTCCGTACTATTGCGGAGACGATTTCTAGAGCGTCGAGAAATCTTCGATCAAATTTTGGCGCCGTTGCCGGGGATGGATTAAGGCCAATGGCATTCTTAATAATTCTTATCGTCGTCGAAAATAATTAGTTAGCAAATTGTTTTACATTCGATACGCGTGATCTTTTTGTTGTTGTTGTGTATGCAGGGTAGACGATCGCTCAGACAGGAGTTGACTCCATTCTTGCCGAACCCCGAAAGGTTGCGACGAGACGCACGAGCCGCTTCAAGGCAAGACACGTCCGACGTCCCGTTGCCTCCTTTATTATCTTCGTCAATAGACGAGCAAAACATGGCCACTCCGTTTGAAAACCCGACACCCCCTGCCCCTGCCCACGACAACCAAGGGGTTCCGCCTCCACCGGTGTCGACCGGCCCCGTAACGTCACCTCAAGCGGCGACTCATCAAGACCCACACCCGGTTTTCGCGACGACGTTCGACCAAGGGGGAAATGGTTTTACGAACCAAGACCCCCAAAGTTCGAACACACAGTTTCACGGGACGCCCTACCAAGGCCCGATAATCGAAGGGCCACCGTTCCCATATCAACCGCCGTTCCAAGTCCCGAGACAATTTCACCAAGGACCACACTACGCCCCTCACACGCACGAGCCTCGATTTCCGCATCCGACCGGGCCCGTGCCTCAATTCCGAAATCCGATACCTCAAGACTATCCACGAGCGCCCGCCGTCAACGAAAATCCTTATACCGCTCGTGATATCGGAGGGCACCCTTTCGCCACTCCCAATGGGGGCCCTACCAACAGTATAAAAGAAGTGTCGAGGCCGTACATGGGCGATTTCTCCTCTTGTGTTCGATTGATCCCCGAGGCTCTCGAATATGACTTGCGGCCGATAGACTTGAACCGACTACCTACGTTCCACGGCTTACCGAACCAAGATGCRCTGCAATTCCTACGAGTCTTTTCATATACGGTGTCGAGCTTRCCGCGCCAAGGGCTTCATATCGATCAAATAAAAATGAGGTGCTTCCCATACACGATGAAAGACAAGGCCGTGGATTGGCTCATGACCTTGCCGTCCGACTCCCTTACCAATTGGGACATGGTCACCGAGCGATTCATGGAAGAATACTATTCCCAAGAGAAGACGGCCGACTTTAGAGCCAAGATTGCCTTGTTCCGACAAGCGAGCGACGAAACTTTCTACGAGGCATGGGAGCGATTTAAAGGGTATCTTACTAAGTGCCCACACCATCGGTTTACCGGCGACTTCTTGAATCAGTTTTTCTATAATGGATTGGCATTCGCACCGAAGCGAATGGTGAACAACGCCGCCGGGGGAAATTTAGACGGCCGATCAACGAGGGAATTATACGACATATTTGTAAACATGGCCGCCGATGATCAACGAATGAATATCTTGGAGCGGAAGGAGCACGTAAAAGAGGTCTCGACAAGTGCCGAGCCCGAGTGGGCCCGTAAGATCGCCGAGCTAGAAAGCCAAATAGCCTCCCTCATTCAACCGCAACCATTCCCGAATTCAATAGAGATTTGACCCTCGTGTGGCACTTCGGGTCATGGGGCAAGTGCATGCCCTAAAGCTTATGAACAACCGAGCGGATTCGACGAGCAAGCTTATGCAATACAAGGGTATCAAGGCTATCGACAAGGAGCTCCATACTTACGCAGGGACCATCCGAACTTTAAATACGGGGACACGTCCCAAGCTCTAATGCCACCCGGTTTTCAAACACACCAACATCGTTCTCAAGCCCCGATGGCACAACAAGTTCAACCACCGCGCCCTCAAATCCCGTACGCCGCTCGACCACCTTTTCCACCTCCTCAAGCACCGTTCCCGGCTCCCCACGACAATCCAACACCACGACAATCAAACCTCGAGTCCGTCTTATCCGAGCTAAGCAAACGACTCCTAAGTTTGGAGACACAAATGGGACAAATAGCTACGGACGTCAACGAGCTAAAACAAGCACGGGACAAGGATAAGCTACCAAGTCAACTGGCCCAAGCCCAAGCCGTTACCATTCTCCGAAGTGGCAAGGTGGTAGACAACAAGGTCGCCCTACCCGACGACGGACCTTCGACGAGCGTTCAAGAGGATCGAGCTACTCTGGATTCGAACGAGCCCGCAGCCGCTCCTAACCCTCCCACATCACTCTCTAGTGGCGAGGCGAAGGGGTCCCAGGCTGACGGGGGGTTACATAAGTCAAACCCCAAGCGCTCGAGCCTATGATCGTGGAGGAGGAAGACCTGAGTGATCTGCCCCCGATGGGATCTTGATCATGGAATTAAGATTGTCGAGCGAACGACGTAAACCAAAGACTTATGTAACCCCCCGTCAGCCTGGGACCCCTTCGCCTCGCCACTAGAGAGTGATGTGGGAGGGTTAGGAGCGGCTGCGGGCTCGTTCGAATCCGGAGTAGCTCGATCCTCTTGAACGCTCGTCGAAGGTCCGTCGTCGGGTAGGGCGACCTTGTTGTCTACCACCTTGCCACTTCGGAGAATGGTAACGGCTTGGGCTTGGGCCGGTTGACTTGGTAGCTTATCCTTGTCCCGTGCTTGTTTTAGCTCGTTGACGTCCGTAGCTATTTGTCCCATTTGTGTCTCCAAACTTAGGAGTCGTTTGCTTAGCTCGGATAAGACGGATTCGAGGTTTGATTGTCGTGGTGTTGGATGGTCGTGGGGAGCCGGGAACGGTGCTTGAGGAGGTGGAAACGGTGGTCGAGCGGCGTACGGGATTTGAGGGCGCGGTGGTTGAGCTTGTTGTGCCATCGGGGCTTGAGAACGATGTTGGTGTGTTTGAAAACCGGGTGGCATTAGAGCTTGGGACGTGTCTCCGTATCTAAAGTTAGGATGGTCCCTTCGTAGGTATGGAGCTCCTTGTCGATAGCCTTGATAACCTTGTATCGCATAAGCTTGCTCGTCGAATCCGCTCGGTTGTTCGTAAGCTTTAGGGCATGCACTTGCCCCATGACCCGAAGTGCCACACGAGGGGCAAATCTCCATCGAATTCGGGAATGGTTGCGGTTGAATGAGGGAGGCTATTTGGCTTTCTAGCTCGGCGATCTTACGGGCCCACTCGGGCTCGGCACTTGTCGAGACCTCTTTTACGTGCTCCTTCCGCTCCAAGATATTCATGCGTTGATCATCGGCGGCCATGTTTACAAAGATGTCGTATAATTCCCTCGTTGATCGGCCGTCTAAATTCCCCCCGGCGGCGTTGTTCACCATTCGCTTCGATGCGAATGCCAATCCATTATAGAAAAACTGATTCAAGAAGTCGCCGGTAAACCGATGGTGTGGGCACTTAGTAAGGTACCCTTTGAATCGCTCCCATGCCTCGTAGAAAGTTTCGTCGCTCGCTTGTCGGAACGAGGCAATCTTAGCTCTAAAGTCGGCCGTCTTCTCTTGAGAATAGTATTCTTCCATGAATCGCTCGGTGACCATGTCCCAATTGGTAAGGGAGTCGGACGGCAAGGTCATGAGCCAATCCACGGCCTTGTCTTTCATCGTGTATGGGAAACACCTCATTTTGATTTGGTCGATATGAAGCCCTTGGCGCGGAAAGCTCGACACCGTATATGAAAAGACTCGTAGGAATTGCAGGGCATCTTGGTTCGGTAAGCCGTGGAACGTAGGTAGTCGGTTCAAGTCTATCGGCCGCAAGTCGTATTCGAGAGCCTCGGGGCTCAATCGAATACAAGAGGAGAAATCGCCCATGTACGGCCTCGACACTTCTTTTATACTGTTGGTCGGGCCCCCGTCGGGAGTGGCGAAAGGGTGCCCTCCGATATCACGAGCGGCATAAGGATTTTCGTTGACGGCGGGCGCTCGTGGATAGTCTTGAGGTATCGGATTTCGGAATTGAGGCACGGGCCCGGTCGGATGCGGGAATCGAGGCTCGTGCGTGTGAGGGGCGTAGTGTGGTCCTTGGTGAAATTGTCTCGGGACTTGAAACGGCGGTTGATATGGGAACGGTGGCCCTTCGATTATCGGGCCTTGGTAGGGCGTCCCGTGAAACTGGGTGTTCGAACTTTGGGGGTCTTGGTTCGGAAAACCATTTCCCCCTTGGTCGAACGTCGTCGCGAAAACCGGGTGTGGGTCTTGATGAGTCGCCGCTTGAGGTGACGTTACGGGGCCGGTCGACACCGGTGGAGGCGGAACCCCTTGGTTGTCGTGGGCAGGGGCAGGGGGTGTCGGGTTTTCAAACGGAGTGGCCATGTTTTGCTCGTCTATTGACGAAGATAATAAAGGAGGCAACGGGACGTCGGACGTGTCTTGCCTTGAAGCGGCTCGTGCGTCTCGTCGCAACCTTTCGGGGTTCGGCAAGAATGGAGTCAACTCCTGTCTGAGCGATCGTCTACCCTGCATACACAACAACAACAAAAAGATCACGCGTATCGAATGTAAAACAATTTGCTAACTAATTATTTTCGACGACAATAAGAATTATTAAGAATGCCATTGGCCTTAATCCATCCCCGGCAACGGCGCCAAAATTTGATCGAAGATTTCTCGACGCTCTAGAAATCGTCTCCGCAATAGTACGGAGTCGACTGTAGGTGCGGTGAGTTGTCCCGAGTCGTGTCTCTCGAGGATGGATGTGATCGGCGTTCGGTTTTCTTTATCGTTCTTATCGTCGGTTTTTCTAAAACTAATTTAACCTAGAAAGCGATAATCATTTTTCGGTTTTATAACTAAGATTGAAATTGAAAATTAAGATTTAAAAACATTAAAACATTTAAAGGAAATTAAAGCTTATATTAAAAACGATCAATTTAAACTAATTAACTTATTAAAACTTAATTATTTGAAATTAGTAAAATGGAGGGAAAATTAAAGTCAACTTATTTGAATAAGTCAACATAAGTACTTAACATTAATTAAGGGTTTTAAAAGAAGATCTTTAACAACTTTTACTAAATTAGAATTTGATTACAACTTAACAACTTAAAAGCATAAGTTCATAAGCTAGAAAGCTAGAAAATGATATTGAAAGTTTGAAAAACACAAGAGATACTAAACTATGATCCAAAGCACAACACAATATTAAAAAGAAATAACATGGAAATGAAACTAAATTAAAGGAAAGAAGTTACCAAATGTTGATTACACAAGAGCTTGAATGAGAAAGCTTAAAAGTTGATGGATCTTCACAAAAGATAGCTTGAAACAAAGCTTGAACATAAACTAGCTTAAGATCTAAACTTAACTAATCTATATCTAATTACTAGAATTTATAGGAATTAAAATAAGTAAAAAGATGAAAAATGCTTTTTTCTGGTTTTGGAGCAGCTTCCTGGGGAAGAAAGCTATCAGAGCAAGTTGTTCTCCTTGAAATGACGTCTGATTGCTATTATCTTCAAAAATTCTGCTTTTCAGTCGATCGACTGAGAAAAGCAGTCGATCGACTGGCAGTCGATCGATCTTGTCGGCAGTCGATCGACTGCTATGTCAAAATGGCCTGAAGCCCTGTAATTCAGTCGATCTTGGAGGCTCAGTCGATCGACGGCAGTCGATCGGCCAAGTAGGCAGTCGATCGACTGCCATGTCAAAAACTTCAAAACTCGCTGGAATCCAGTCGATTTCAGCCGGTTCAGTCGATCGACTTCAAGGTCAGTCGATCGACTGAACATTCAGTCGGTCGACTGGATTCCAGCGCCCGGCTCGATTTCTCGTTCTTTTCGCGTCCGCCGGTTTATCGAACCTCGTCCGTTGCGCTTCCTTGCTTTGTCTGTCCAATCCCGAGTCGAGTATCAACGATCCCAACGAGCGTGGGCCCCGCTTGGACGTCCTACGGCCAAGAAAAACGGAAACGTGAAAAAACTACGAAAATAAATAAGAAAAAACGCTACAAAATCTTAGAGGAACGCAACGTGAAACAAAAACGAAAAGGAAAATATGTACAAAAAAGATGCAAATCAGTCAGTACCCTCTATTCTTGAGGCACCAATCTTTTTGGTCGCATCAAGTGGCGGCCATCTGTGGAATACGAGGGACGTCGAGTTTTTGAGCAAAAGACGTGAGAATACACAATTTAATCGATCATGAATCCCCTCACAGATAAGTTCTAATTCTCTGTGGCTTTTAAAAAATTGATTTGTTGTTTCACTTATCATAATTGGAAAAACCCTTTATGTGGAAATTCATAAGAGTCGATGGGGTATTAATCATGCATGGAGTTGGATAGATTGGGTCATATGGATCATTTCACGTGTTTGTAGAATGGATGATGGGGATTAATCATATAGGGAGAACTCTAATTGGCCTTTATTTGATTCTATATGGTTTAGAATTATGGGGATGTGCGTATGATTTATTTGATCTTATATGGCTTAATGGGGATATGCGTGTGGTTTATTTGATCCAATGAGGTTTAATTCTTGACTGAAGGGACTTATTTGTATTCTAAATTGGCTTTATTTTGTATTGATATTTGAGGGTTGATTTATTTTGCTGCCCGAAGTCTACGGCGATAAAGGTCGCGTGTCAACCAAACAAAGAAAGGATCACCAATATTTAAAGATAAGTTTTATATTTAAATTATAACTTTCGGATAATTGCCCACGATAATGACAATTTTGTCAGGGGGGCGAATTAAACTTTTATAACAATGGTTTTAAAAATTGGGCCTGCCTCCAGCTCGCCTCACAGACTTGAAGCAATTATATGAGTTTTGATGTACAAGTTCATGGAGGATTAATTGGGCCTGAAAGGGTAATTTAATAGTTATGGGCGTAAGTAAGGGTCGCAAATGCTCACATCCTACTTATCGATTATTTTTATGATCGTATTACTCAACAAATTGAGTGTAGGTCTACCTGTTTAGTTCGTATTAACTTTGGTTTTGCGGGGTTAATTTTATTATTTGCCCAACATCTAACTCGGAGATGGTCAACTCAAATCGAGGGAGGGTCACCAATATATCAGGTCGTGCGTCCAAAACATTCCACAATAAAGGTGATCGTGGAGTTTTGCTACTTGAAAATAAAGAGGTCACACAGTTGGATATTCGAGGAGAGGTAAATTTTTCTATGGCATCAATATGACTACGTATCAGGTATGCTCATTTAAATCTCGTAAAAGGGAGGGTTTTATATTTCCTTCATCTACCTTACTTATCTCGAACCTTCCTACACCGGGTTGATGGTGCTAAGCACCGAA
>BMAC01000391.1:378504-391358 GCA_014905375.1 Phtheirospermum japonicum | reverse complement strand
GGCACTTCATTGTTGTGTTTCCAGCAATCAATTTTAAAATAAAAATATATTTTGAGCTTTTAAGCTTGTTTAGAAGATTTATCTTCTTGTATCTTGCTCTAAACTCTTTTGGTAGGTTTTTAGAATTGTGAATTTTGAGAGTGTCTTGTGATACCTCCTACTTCTCTTGAAATTTCTGGTATCATTAAGTGTTCATTAATATTACTTTTCTAATAAATATTTATCACTTTTTCCCAAGTTAAACTATATTTTCTTATAAATGATCATAGGTTCGATTTTTATATTAGCACATTATTGGTAGAGATTCATTACTTCTTATATTAGTTTTCAATTAAATGTTCACTTTACTAAATGTTTATCGCTATTACTAAATGTCCCACATGATTATTGCTTATAAAAATATATGTTGAAAGGTAACAAAATATCAAACATCCAGTAACATCGGGAGAAAAGTAATAATCATAATACGTGCACAGAAAATAATCTTGAATATACTCTGTTACATATATCCGAGTAATAATAATTTACATGTCCCCGTGAAACTTTATCCTCGTATGAGCTATGCCCTTAAAATTCAAATGCCATTTTAAAAGGTAGTTGTAACAGTGGATGAGTTAATTTAAACTCTTTTTTCTTATAACATATTTTCGCCCCATGTTAAAAAGATTAACAATGAGCGTTCACATTTCACTTTTCAGTTTTTCCAAATAAATTTTCCATCCACATCTTCCTTACCAAACATTTATTTGACTTTTTTGGTCTCCATACTAAAATGGGCAAAAGAAATAAAAATGAAAAAAAATAAAAAAAAATTCCATTTTAATCTTGGTGCCGGTCTGAATTGAAAGTGAAATCAAATATCATGCAAATCTCTTTATAAAGGTTTCCTAATGGGGTAACGTGATGATTTAAAGTTAAAGGCAAGAATATTGTATATATATATATATATATATATATATATATATAATATGACTCAAAATTATCCAATGGTCTTCCTCAGAAATTTGAGCAAGTTACCATTGGGATTCTTTTCCAACAATCACTACCTTTGGACTTGTCTTTTTCAGACACCACACTACTTATCTTTATACCAATCACAATTTTTTCCCCTCTAAAGCTACTTTAGTCTTGAGGCGTCGTCACAGTCGCACGTCATATTTAACCCTTCTACGTGACTGTTTAATAATTTTCCCAAGACTTGGACAGACTTCAAATTGACCAACAAATTAAAATAAACAAAAAACTTGTATATTATATATATATATATATATATATATACTAGTTTAATACTCGTGTATTACACGAGATTTATCAAAAGACAAATATAAAAAATATTTGCGATAATTATAAATTTTTATGTAAAATGAGAAATTCAAATGATGTATTTTCAACCCTTGCCTGGTACATGTCTAATTTATTTATTAATTATTATAATTATTAAATTTTTATTTTCATGCTTAGATTCAATTCGTTAATAATTTTATTTACATACTTATAAAAATTCAAAAGAAGTATTTTACACATTACTATATAAATTATGAGATTTTCGTATTATTTAATATATACAATTTTACCCTAAATATTTTAATGAAAATTACACCAAACCAACCGAACTATGTTTGTTTTTTTTTTTTTTTGCAATTTATTATATAACCTAACATTTTGACACTTCACCAAAATACTTTTTTTTTTTTTATTTATTACTACATTTTATGTATTCATCACCCACTGAAATTTAATAGTTAATAAATAAGTATTGCAATATTTATTTTATAATTAGGTCAATTGTGTACTTTTAAATATTATCTCTTGCATAAAATAGACACGTTTTATGTATGTTTTAATAATAAGACAAATTATTTTCTGATCATGTAAAAAAAAAAAAAAAAAACTCGTGTGAATGTACCCCAACATGCACACCATTCCATTCACATGAACCATAATAACTGCTCATGCCTGATATTGAAACTTATATTTATAAAACAAAAATAAATCTGATTCACCCGTACAGTATAATCTTTTTTTTTTAAGGCAAATTAAATTAAAACAAATTTGCTCTCTCTTTCCCAGAAACCTGAATGTGGAACCGAAATACAAATAGTCTTCTTGAATACACAATGGTCAAAATTCATCAATCACTCTACACATAAATGGGGTGCCACAAAACAAATAAATTAAAGCATGGCCGGCCCACAATTTTGCTCTCAATCTGCAGCTTTTTTTTCCTCAGCATATTATTATGCTCCTCTTCTTTTTTTTTTTTTGCCTTTTCAATTCCCCCCTTCAGCTTCAAGCCTTAAAATAATCAGTTAACATAGATAAATCACCCTGTTTCATCGTACCACAAAAATTATAAACAAATATGGATCCAAACCCTAATTCCGCCCGAACCGACAGAAAAACTATCGAGAAAAATCGAAGAAACCAAATGAAAGTCCTTTACTCCAGGCTCAACTCCCTTGTTCCTCGTCAATCATCTAGGGTTTTTAATTTTCACTCTATTTAATTTCCATATTTTTTTTATTTTTCATTTTTTACGTACATTGCGTTTAACCTAAATTCGTATCGTTTTTGGCATATGTAGGACGTTGTTTCGATACCGGATCAACTAGAAAGGAGCGACGAACTATATAAAGGAGCTACAATTCAACTTGGAGAAAATGAAGCAGAAAAAAGAATGCCTTATTGGGGACAACTGCGAATTCGAGTACTAGGGTCTAGCTGTTCCACATCTGGGAGGGCTTAATTTACCGAGGCATCGATGTTCGAAGTAATGGGTTCGGGCTTTGGAGGTGGTTTTGGTATCTGGGCAGAATTTGTCAATTCCATGTTCAGTGAAATTATTCGAATGCTGCATTGAAGAAGGGTGCAGAAGTTGTCAATGCAAGTTTTTCTGTGCTCGATAATTCGTTGTTCCCACACTATACATTGCGAGGTAGGATAAACTTAATTAATTAATTAATGTGTTTTGAAATTATAACTAAGTGTTTTTTTTGATTTTTTTTATTGTTCAGATTAATGGAGATCGATCTGCACAAGAAATATGGAGCTGCAAGGATATCTTGACCAGACTAAGGAAGTTTGTGTTGGTGATATTAGTTAATAAGGGGCATCTTGGGCAAATATAATTTAATGTCGTGGGTTTCAGCAATTGATGTTTAGTTTAAGCTTAACTTATTGTGATCATTTTCTGGTTCGACAAAATAATAGTGGAAGAGTATAGTCTCTTCATCATTGGTAATTACTAATTACCCAGGGAGGCTAAAATGAATTTATTGTTGAAAATTTAGAATTGAAATTGATATTTATTTTTGCGGGTTTTGTAAAAATAGTTGGATTTACATTGGGGGGTGTAATTGGCGGAAGAGCAGAAAAATTGAAATTTGAAACATTGATTTATAGTTGAAGAAATAATTTTATTTTCACGTAAATGATTTTCATTTTGGAAAACTTGAAAATGATAGATAATAATAATTAAAATTATATTGAAAAAAGAATTTATAAATTAATTTGTGAGTGAATATGAGATGAAAATATAATTATTGAAGTTAATTTAATATAAAAATTATTATTATTATTAATTAGTGGTTAAAATTATCTGAATGAAGAAATAATAAAATTTATAAATTATAATAAAAATCGATGATTGGAATATTTATCTTAAAAAATGAATTGAAATTATCGGTTACCAAACAAATTGAGAACAAGAAATACATGACAATTTAAAAAAATCAAATTGAAAAAAATAATAAAATAAAAATACAGAATGTCATCCACTCCCAACCACACTTGCATTGCAATTACAACATGACATTTACACGGGATGGTGGAAGTATGTGGATACACCTTAAACCGACATTGCTTTTAACTGTTATCCAGATGTTTAATTTATACTAATTAACTCTCTAACTTACCATAAATTTGATTATTATATTTGCTTAATACAAATATTTGCACCACAATTTTCTAGACTTTTTCTTTATTTTCTTTTTAGGCAAATATTTGTGTTATGTCTATAATTACAGATCACAATCCGTCAAATTATTTGACACATTATTATTATATATTGATTTTCAACATATGATATATTAGCTTTTGTATTTGAAAATATTAATTTTTTGTATATCTCTAACCGGATACAGTTCAACAATAGTGTGAAAAATTTTCTTGTATACAACATCTTGATTTTTCTAAAATTAACACTACAAACAAATCGACAATGTTAACGGTCAAAGATATATACCGACAGCTTGCTGACGGGCCATCAACAGGTGGAGGCCGTCGGTTAAAAATCCGCCAACAACCGTCAGCATTGTCTAATGGCCATTATTTGGCGACGGGTTGTTGGCGGGTAGCTGACGGCCAATTTTGCTAATGGCCTCTAACCTTCATCAATATTAAAAAAGAAAAATGCTGACAACTCTTGTGACTGTCAGCAAAAACACTATTTTATAATTCCGCCCACAACTTTCTGTTGTCGCAACTCAAAAAAAAATGACAACGGGAGAAAGGTGAGAGTACGAGCGCCTGCCACCGGAGGGAGAGATTATGAGCGCCTGCCACCACCACCGCAACACCCGTCACCACCACCGCAGCGCCCAAGCTACACCAACCGCCACCACCGAGCTCTGAAATTGGCCATCGCCCACATCGTGTTTTTTTTTTTTAAATGTAATTAATTTTTTAGGCATATAAAAATGTTAATTATGGTTATATTTAATTAACAATTAATTTGAGAAATTAGGGTTGATTATTTTGGGCTTAAGTAGAAATGTTGATTATTGTTAGGCTCTTCGATTTTTTGGTTTCTTTTCTTCCAATTCATATTTGTTGTTCTCGGATAAATTTTCTGTTCTCATCTAGATCTTTTTTTTTTTTTTTACTGCATATAATTCTAACTTTTTGGTCTTACAAAAGAAGAAGGAAAAGTGGAAGCTGAACATTTTTCTCTCTCTTTCGAAATAGGAAATCGAAGAAGACTTTTTTCGCTGATTTGAATTGATTCATCAAATTATGTAATTTTATTATTATTTTAATCATGATTGATTTTATTTTTTGTAGAAGTTCAAATTCATACAATGTGTCTACAGGTATTATAGTCTTCAATTTCCTCTTTACAATTATGATGATGAACAAAATTATACGATTATTTTTTAAATTTTGAAGATATTTGAATGGTATTTTTGTCCCGTCCTTGGCTTTGACTTTTGGTTACGACTTGATTTGTTATACATACAATTATGATGATGAATAGAATGATGTGATAATTTTCAAATTTTTTATTCTTATGGGTAATAGTTTGTTGATGGGTTTTGAGGACAATTTTACTAAAGGAGATGCTGCCGAATTTTTTAGTCAATAAAAATTCATACTAAAATGTTGTATTACAGAAAAATCACGTTTTCGAATGGCATATGGCCTTACCGGAAATTCAACCATTCACTAGCCACCCTCATGCTACCCAATTTTCGATAAAGCAATAAAACAATCGTATAATGTTAGGATGAGTTCCGATCGTAGTTGAATGTACAAGTGAGTCAACAACGGCTATTTATCCTCACAATTCATGGATGGAGTCGAGATTTTTATTGAATTTGATCAAGCACATTCCTCTCATAAGGATGGACAGAGGCTGAAATGTCCTTGTAATCATAGCAGATGTAGGAATAATAGTTACCTCGACGTCGATGAGATTAAGTACCACTTGGTTAGACACGAGGTCGAGCCGAATTAATATAGATGGATTTACCACAGAGAAAGTTGGCCCGTCCCCTCTGGACATCATCACAATTTCCATGCTAGAGGACCCTCTTATATCCCTTCTGAAGATTCATCAAACACGTACATTAATATAGTTCAAGATGCAGCTGCACCCGATTTTAACGTGGTTGCCGATATGGAAGAGTCGCCGAAACCTGAGGCTCAAAAATTTTACGACATGTTGAAATCTAGAAATCAGCCATTGTATCCGGGGTGCGAGGGACATAATCTGCTGTCATTAGTTTCCCGTCTCATGAATTTGAAGTCAGAGAATCACATGTCTTAGAAGTGTTATGATCAATCGAGGGAATTAATCAAAGAGATTATACCGAAAGATAATTTCGTACCCGATAACTTCTACAACAATATGAAGTTGCTAAGGGGTATGGGCTTACCAATGGAGAAGATAGACTGCTGCAAGAATAATTGTATGATCTACTGGATAGACGATTCTGATTTGACAAGCTGCAAATTCTGCAATGAACCTCGGTTTAAACTTGTTCATCAAGGCGAAACAAAACGACAGAAAGCTCGTGTCACGTACAAGAAGATGTACTATTTCCCATTAAAAAATCTCCAGAGGTTGTACACATCTAATGCTACAGCCAAAGATATGAGGTGGCATGCTGAACAGGTGGTTTAAGACAATACTATGCGCCACCCATCCGATTCAGAAGTTTGAGAAAATTTCAACCAGACTCATCCAAGTTTCCCGACTGAAAGTCGAAATGTGAGATTGGGTCTTTGTACAGATGGTTTTCAACCATTTGGAGGTTTTGGCGCACAATATTCATCGTGGCCTATCATAGTTACACCCTGCAACTTGCCTCCTTAGATGTACATGAAAGAGCAGTTCATGTTTCTGAGCGTTCTTGTACCAGGGCTAAAGAATTCGAAAGACAAACTTAATGTCTTTCTGAAACCTCTAATCGCCGAATTAAATCAGTTGTGGACGCTTGAGGCTCCCTCGTACGATATATATAAGAAACAAAATTTTCAATTGCGAGCAACCCTTACGTGGACAATTAGCGATTTTCCTGCGTATTCTATGTTGTCCGGATGGAGTACGGCCGGTCGAGCAGCTTGTCCTTACTGTATGGAACGGTCAGATGCCTTCACTCTTAAGTGCAGCGGGAAGCAATCGTGGTTTGACAATCATCGAAAATTCCTTGAGCGTGATCACTGTTTTGAAAAGATAAATGACGCTTTCAAAAAAGAAGATTTGTCGAGACTCCACCGCCGGAAGTCCGCTCAGGGACAGAAGTTTTGGCAGAAATAGAAAGATTGGGGCTTCTGAAAGTCACTGAACTGGATGAATCACTCGTTAATGCTTAAGTATCGCGAATGTCTGGTTGGAGAAAACGAAGCATCTTCTTGGATCTGCCCTATTAGAGGACAAATCTAATTCGCCACAATTTAGATGTTATGCACTTCGAGAAAAATATGATTTGATAATGTTTTCAACACGGTGATGAATGTCAAAGGGAAGACCAAAGACACGTATAAATCAAGGGAAGAGTTGAATGAGTATTGTAATCGTTCAGAGTTGGCGTCGGATGAGTCGAGAAAGTGTCCAAAAGCCTGTTACATAATTGATAAGCCGTCGAAAGCTGCCATTGACGATTGGGTCAAATCTCTTCGATTTCCAGATGAGTACGCATCAAATCTGGGGCGTTGCATAAGGAATCGCGTTTGGTCGGAATGAAAAGTCATGATTCTCATGTATTCATGCAAAGGTTGATACGAATAGCCTTTCGTGAACTACTTCCTCCGAATGTGTGGAAGGCTCTAACCGAATTGAGCCTGTTTTTCAAGGATCTCACGTCAACAGTCATTCGCACTGAAGATATGAGTCGACTTGAYCGTGACATTCCGTTGATATTGTGTCAACTGGAACTGATCTTCCCTCCAAGTTTTTTTGACTCGATGGAGCATCTGCCCYTTCATCTTGCGTATGAAGCGAGAATTGCTGGCCCAGTGCAGTATAGATGGATGTACCCATTCGAGAGGTATCTTCGCAAACTAAAGAATAGTGTGAGAAATAAGGAGAGTGTTGAAGGGTCGATAGCAAACGCATATCTGGTAAATGAGGCATCAACTTTTAGTTTGTACTATTTTTAAGATCACGTTTCAACTAAAAGAACAAATTTACCTAGAAATAACGACGGTCAGAATTGTGTGGATGATGCTGATGAAACTCCCTCGGTGTTTAAGAAATGTGGAGACACATTTGGTAAAAAAGGGAAAAGGATATCTAAGCAAAATAGAATACAACGCTGCAAGGATATAAGTGTTGCTAAATTGTGAGGAGGTCCAAGAATATGTTAGATATGAATACTCTTTTCAATTTATACTATAAATATATATATATGTGTGTGTGTGTGTGTGTATACTAATAATTTTTTGCTCAATTGTATAACGAATGATGTAGTATTTATACGAAGAGCATTCAACGTCTCCAACCAAACATTACCGATAATAGGCTCAACAAAAAATTGAAAACTGAATTTGTCAATTGGTTCAAATATTACGTAAGACGTTCGATACCAAGATGCATATCATATAATTATCGTATCTATTTATCTAATATATTTCCAAAATTAAAAATAATTTGTCAATGTCATAGGCTAGAGATCATTCAAACAATGTGATCGATGTGAACATTGGGAGTGTAGCTGAGGGTCCATCAAGATGTATGAAAACGTATAGTGAATGTAAGATAAATGGTTATAAATGTCACACATTGGAGCACGGATCTAACAAAGCAACATTGAGCAGTGGAGTATGCATTAAAGGGTCAAATTATGTGGCAACCGAGTATGATTATTACGGTCGTCTCATAGAAATTCTACAGCTCGAATACACCCGCCGAATGGAGAAAAACATGTTATTTTTCAAGTGTGGTTTGATCCAGCTCCTACAGACACAAAAGTTCATCCACATTATATGCTTGTCGATATCAATCATAAGCGTAGGTTCAATCGATATGAACCTTTCACACTTGCTTCCCAAGCTGTACAAGTATACTATTGTGCGTACACAAGCTTGATACGAGACAAATTGGACTGGTGGGCAACGTGTAAAATCAAGGCGAGATCAAATGTRGAGTTTATCGAGCCTCTACCAGAAGAATCATTTCAAGAGGAAGCTATAGATACACGCATTCCGATTCAACTCAATGATGTTGATTTCCAATTGCACGACCCCAATGATAATTACGTGGATGAACTTGGTGATGAGACAAATGATGATACAGAAGAAGAGTTACTCACCGATCAAGATACAGATCAAGACACAGACGAACATGAGTTTGGTGATAACTTTAATAGTGAAAGTCATTAGACTGGTTGAAATATATATAATTTATTCATATTGTAAAACACACTTTTTTAAAAACTAATTTCTTTCATGTTTGGATTTATTAAGACGTTTGATATATAATATATACTGGTATTTTGTAAAATACTTGTATTATTATCTAATAATTTTATCAGATGATGAGAGGGCGAGGTTCCAGCAGCATAGGTCGATCAGATATGGGGTCGGCTAATCGTTTAGCTGATTTCGATGACGATTACGTGGGTATCGGTACTGATCATTCAGCGCCAACCATGGATACACCAACACCGACACCGTCACATACACCATCCGATGCGGGTACATCACAACGGCAGTTGGTCCCACCACATGGGGGAGTAGTTGTTTATATTGCAGGGAAGAAGTAAGTAAATTAATGATTTTAAAATTATAATTATCGTTACGATTAATTTATATTCGTAACAAAAAAAAACACATTTGAATATAGAGTACATAGCAGATAGACCAAGGTGACCACTATACTACGGGAGATTATAGAGAAGGATCTCCATCCCACTGGGTGGTGCTATAAGGAGGTCCCTCAGGAGACTAAGGATTTCTGGTGGGAGATATTTCAGGTAATTAATATTTTATGTCCAAATAGTTAATCTTTACTAAAACTACACAATCATATGTATCAATCGAATTGTAATTATTATTTTATTTTGTAAGAGAATTATTATTGGGATCTGGAGTTGTATAGTGCTACTCAGATACAGACAACATTTTTCTCGATGATGTCGGACAAGTATGGGAAGCGCCTGAACGAGTATAAGCAGTATCATGATTCTCATGGTGGTCGGCTACCGAGATGTGTTACCCGGGACGTCTGGAGGTAAATGATTATGTTATATGTTTTCTTATTAAATTATATTTTTTTTATTAAATTATAATTTATATCATCTTATATATCATGCATTTCAACTAGGGCTTGGAAGGTTGAGTGGGATAAGCCCGAGAACAATGTAAAATTCGAGCAGTGCAGCAAGAACAGGAGGAGAGAGTCGGCTGGTCCGGGTACTGGAATGTCGAAGCATAGGTGGGGGGTCTAGATCTACAGTCGATTATGCTCTGGATATCGTAAGTAATTCTAGAATATAATATTTTATTTATTTTTGTTATTTTTAATATTAGTTATTTGAAGATTTTATTTGGATACAGGAGAGGGAGACGGGTGCGCCGGCCGTCGCGTACCATGGTTTTGTACGTACGCATAGGAAGGATGACGGCACGTAGATCAATGCGAGATCCAGTAATACTAATGTGAGTCTCTTTCTTATTTTTAACTTGTTCTTTGGTTTTAATGTAGAATTTACTAACGAGTTATATTTCAGGTGGAGTACGAGCGACATCTAGAGGAGGTATGTGCATCTTCCCAGGATGCAGATAGCGAGGTTGACCCTGATCGGATTTTCTCCGATGTCGTCGGGTCGAGCAAGGGGCGATACTATGGCACCGGCTCGTATGGTAAGGTGGTGGCTGCTGCGAAGGGTATTTTTGGAGGCAGCTCTTCTTCCTCCTCCTCCTAGTCTGATATACCCATGTGAGAGAACTTGAGGCGCAGCTCCAGGCCCAGAGGGAGGAGTTGGAGGCCACGAGACGAGCTTAGAAGGCGATGGAGCAGCGATACACCGAGTCTGAGCGACAGTGCCGGGAGTCTGAGCTACTATATGAGCAGCAGTGCCAGGAGCAGCAGGCATTTCAGAAGCAGATGAACGCCCAGAAGGCTGAGATGTTAGCTCGTTTCCAGTAGTACCCTCCGCCGCAGCATCCCCCATCATAGGACAATTTTATATTTTTGTAAACTTTATTACTAAACATTTTGTCGAACAAATTTAATAATTGTAAATTTCAAAATATTTTTAAAATACTTGGTTTATTTATTTATTTTCTCATTAATGACTTTTTATATATATTTTTGGTGTATTTTAATAAATAAATAGGAATTAAAATTAATATTTAAAAAAAATATTTTTTTAAAATGAAAAAATCGAAGGGAAATACCCTCGGAAATCCGAAAAACCGAGGGAAAAATCGAAGATTGACTCCCCCTCGGCTTTTCTGAGGGTTGTGCTATCCCTCGATTTTTCCGAGGGGCCTATTCCCTCGATTTTTCCGAGGGCAATCTCCCCTCGGTTTTTCCGAGGACACGATTCCCTTCGTTTTTTCGAGGGTATCCTCCTCTCGGTTTTTTCAAGGGTATGCTTCCCTCAATTTTTCCTTGGTTTTTTCGAGGGGGGCATGGGGGAATTTACTGAGGGAAGGATACCTTGGTAAATTTTTCTGAGAGGAAGATTTCATCGGAAAAATTTTACCGAGGACCTTTTTTCCGAGGGACTTTTTCCCTCAGTATTTCTCTTGGTAACTCAAAAACCGAGGGAATTTAGCTTAAAACCAAGGAAAAATCCCTCGGTAAACTGCTGTCTTTTTGTACTGCAACCAATAGTAGGAAATGCTTCATAATAAAAATTATGAAATCCAAAATTATCCAAAATTATGAAATCCAAAATTACCAATAGTAGGAAATGCTTCATAACCAATAGTAGGGTTATACTTATCCGACTAATAACGAAAGTGATAAATTATTTATAAATACTGAACATATTAATATGATTTATATAATATTCTATTTACTAAGAAAGTAAAAAAAGAAAAAAGAAAACAACACGTAATGCGTTCAAATAATAATTAAATATGCATACAACATAATAATAATGATATTTCAACAAATAATAATTTTATTTATATCCCACATAATATATATTATGAGGGATGACATATTTGCATTTTTTTCATTCTAATAATGAAAATGTTTAGATTTATAAAATATATATTTGGACGCAATCATGTTCATGGGATTTGAGAGCATAGATGTTTCGATTAAAATAATATGTATTTGTTTTTAAAAATAATAGTTTTTTTAATAAATATTACGTTTGACTAATTTTGATTATTAAAATTCTCTACAATCAAATTAATATTAACCATACTTATAAATTAACTAAAAAGGAACAAAAATTTTTATGAATATTGACAATAATTATTAATATCATAAATAATTTAAAAAGCCAAGTTTCATTCGTCGTGCACCCCTTATGCATAAATTTAATTTATTTTAATAAATGCATGCTATTTTGACAGTAGACGGCAAATTTTCTAGACAGGAGAGGTGGCAGCAGGCATCCCTTATTCCCATTTTTTTTTAAAGTTTGAATTGTGTTTTCAGTAGCCGAAGAATTTCTCGGATGACAAAGTGGCGGCAGGCTACCAGACAGCACTATCAGCGACAGTGTCAGGCTAGCAGACAATTTATAAACCAAAATATTAGAATTTTTTCCGCTAGCCAAAAATTTTTTCGGCCGGCGAGGTGGCGACAAGCTTTCGACAAATTTTTTTAATATATTAAAAGTCTAGAATTACTTTTTTTAATAAAAAATTTGGAATCTTTTATAGCAACCGAAGATTTTTCGGCCAGGCGGCGGTGCCACAATTATTATTATTATTATTATTATTATTATTATTATTATTATTATTATTAACTACTACTACTATTACTACTATTTTTTATTATTATTATTATTACTATTATTCAAGTTTATATAAAATAAAATTATAAAAAAAACTAATTTTATATATTTTATTTTATTTTTAGTTTTTCTAGTCGGCGAAGTGAAGACAGACTGTCGAACAGCAGCACCGGTGTTAGTCTTTCGGCCAATTCTCTCTCTCTCTCTCTC